>JAECUM010013457.1:0-35337 GCA_016617855.1 Megalonaias nervosa | reverse complement strand
GAAGAAGAAGAAAGGAAACGATCATTAGTTGTAAAGAAAGAGACGACTGAGAGAGATATAGATAAAGATATTCAGCAAATACAACAACAATTACAATCTCCTGTTGCATCAAGTAAATCTAAAGATATTGAAAGATCAATTAAAAATGCTCATGATCATATCAAAGTATTAGAAAAAGTATATGACGAATCTGTAAGTAAAGGCGAATTTAGTATGGCGTGGAGAGATACAAAGATACAAAGATAACATAAAAAGATTGGAAGGAAAGTTAGAATCTGAAAAGAAGAAAGAAGGAAAGGGTCTCTCTACCGGAGGTGATTTTACTCTATGTCCTAATAACGTTATCTCTGACGTTGAACGACTAGAAATCCTCATTGGAGGAAAACGAGCTGGAAATAATTCTCCAGAAATAATTAATGAAGCGGCCGATATTTGCAGACGATTATTTACTGGTGGTATTATGAACGTTGATGTTTATCGGTCTCTTATTAACGAAATTGCCGATGACTACTACAGTGACTGAGTACGTAATTAAATACAATTACTATAATAAAATGATCGTACATGGTACTCAACGTGGACCAACCATGGTCAGGGTAATAAACTCACGATTACCAGTATACAAAACAACCTACGGAGATGGACTAGGTGATGTTGTTCAGGGTCTATTTAGAAGGATAGCCCCAAAAGCAATACCGATCGCAAAGCAACTGGGTATGAAAGCTATTGATGTTGTTCGTGAAAAAGGTATTGGTGCTATGGGTAATCTCGCTGGTAAAGCATTTTCAGCGATCAAAGATAGACTAGCACGATTAATACGACGAAAACCTCAACCTGTAAAATTACCTAGTACTGAAGTAATGCCTGCAAATGTCAGTAAAATAATAAATCAAGTTGCTAATCAAAAACTAGCAGAGTTGGCTGATGTACCAATGTCAGAAAAAGAAAAAAATATAACCGCTAGTCTGATAGCAGGAAGTGGTCTCACTTCCCGAAGTGGTCTTCGTTTTAGACGATAATAATTATAATAAAGATGTTCAAGCGAATATCTGATCCCGCATTTGACATGGACGCACCAGTACTTAAAGATGAGTCTGTGCGTGATTATCAATATTATTCTTATGACGCTCGAATTCCAGATCAGCGTGGACGAATTGAGCTTACAGGTTCAGGATACAAGTAGGTATTTCTTACCCGCTGAGGCTTTTATTGAAGTAGAAGGTAAAATTTTTAAAGCGGATAATACTGAATACGATAATAATGTTGCTTTTGGTTTTGTTAATAATGGTGTTATGGCGTTATTTGACAGCGCCACTTATATGATTGATGGTAAAAATATTGAATCAATTCAGAAGGACGTTGATGTTGCTACAACAATACTTGGTCTTGCAAGATACAGCGATGATTATTCAAGATCAGCTGGTCCATCAATGATGTTTGTAAAGGACACTTCTGATCACCCTGACAGCAGACAATATAATATAAGACGACCAAGAAATGCCGACAATACCGCTGACGCTGCTGTGTGGCCGGTGGTTCATGGTGCTAATCCAGAATTTAATTTAGGACTTACAACAACTAAATAAATGTTGAAAGATAGAATGTTTTCATGTGCAATTCCACTTTCACACATATTTGGATTTTGCAGAAATGTCAGAAAAGTTATTTTTGGAGCCAAACATACGGTTGTACTTGTACGAAAAGCCACGGACGATGATGCAATATGGCACGTTAGAGGAGCTGATGATCCTGCAACTGTGGCACTTCATGGTAAAGTAGCATTAACCAAACTTTCATTGTGGATGCCAGTGATGACTCCAACAATACCTGAAGAAGATCGGTTACTTGCTTTTATGAGTCAAGGTGGTAAATCAATGTTGTCATGGTTAACAATGACCACAGATGCTGTTCAGAGTGCAATTAATGGTTTATTTACAATGGCAAATAGCCTCTCAACAGGGAATAGCCGCACCACGACATATATTCATTGCGCTTCAGGATAATACACGTGTAGGTAATCAAACAAAAGTTTAATGATATTCGACAAACTTGGTGTTTCTGAGGTTTCGTTAAGAATAAATGGACATCAAGAACCATCCGAAGATATTTTATTGAATTTCGATCAAAATCATGTAGCACGTGCATACCATCGTCTGATGACGTTCATGGGTCGTGATCAGAATATTGATACTGGTTTACAAATATCACAATTGGATTTTACAACCCTATATCCGATTTATTACTTTTTGCTCGAACATTTAGATTTAACCAGACAGTCAGTGGTCGATATACATTTTCGAGCTCGTGTTAACAGAAATATTGTAGATATCCCTAATTACAGAGCAATTGCTGTCATACTCAGCGATAAATCAATGTTACTTGAAGGTATTGGTGGACGAATGCGAGTAGTTGATGCTCCAGTAGAAAACATGTAATTAGATCGTTTATGAATATTATAATGTCGTATAATCACGTTAGTGTCAGTCTGACTCCTGGTCAGATTAAAAGGATACAATCAGCATCAAAAAATGACTGTGGATTAAAAATATTGCTAAAGAAAGAGCAGATGAGCGGCTCAAATAAATTATCTCTTACAGAACGTCAGCTCAGGCATTTCAATGAAGCCAAAAAATCAAATAAAGGTATAAAACTTAATCTTTCTGCGGGTGCCATTAAAGACATCATTAAGACGGGTGGTATATTTCCACTTCTTGCAGCTATACCAGCATTAATAGCCGCTGCAACCCCAGCTGTTGCAAAAGCAGCTGCATTAGGTGCCGTTGGAACCGCTGCTGGAATGGCATTAAAGAAAGCAACCGGACAGGGAATCAAAAAAAAAGGGAAGGGGTCTAAGATTGCCAGGGACTCCACATTCATGATACAGAAAGGCCTAAGATTACCAGGGACAGTTTACTAATATCTCCTATGTCCAATTTTGATTTACTAGATGCTGCTAAAAAATTAAAAATAAAAAATTTCAGAGGAGTTTTTATGCGTGATCAATTACCAAAACAACCAAACAATATTGAAACCGGTATTATTAATCTCGATAAAAACTCTGGTCCCGGTACACATTGGGTCGCTTATGCAATTGATCCACGTGGAATTATTTATTTTGATTCATATGGACTAGCTCCACCAAAAGAATTCTTAAAGTATGTTAGCGGCGATCAAAGTACTCCAATATGGTATTCAACGTTACCAACACAAACATTAACTGATCCACCAATATGTGGTCGAGAAGTACTTAATGTACTTGATGCTGTATCAAAATCAACAAAACCACCTCACAAAGTTGTGTATGAATATACTACGTTGTCACATTTAAACAGACATTAGTAAATATAATGGTAGATATTTACGGAAGATCTTCTCGTGGTAAAGCTCAGCAGCAAGCTGATTTATCTAAATACGCAACTCTCGATCAGCTCAGAAATGAGATTGATGATTTATTAAACATAACCAGTGTTGATCAAAATGAAGTAGTTGTTTTTCAGGATAAGGAAGGACGATTAAAAACTAGTAATATACAACTGCCAGATGTACTTATACGAGTTCCTAATGCGGTTGTTAATAATATAGTTACTTTTACTGATCAGGGTAAAATACAAGATTCCGGTACGTCAGTCAGCGATTATGTTAAGAAAGCTGGTGATTTGTTCACGGGTAACATTATTATGAATCAAAATAAAATTATAGACCTTGGAAACCCAGTCGCAGATACAGACGCTGCAACAAAGAAATATGTCGACGATCAAGAATCTAAGTACGTAGTAGTCAACGGCGGTATAATGCGTGCATTTCTTAATATGAATAATAATGGTATTAACAATCTTAGAACACCAGAATCTGATTTTGATGCTGCAACAAAAAAATACGTCGATGATAAGGAAATTCCTCTAAAAACAATTAATGACGAAATAACTACACTCAGTAATACTTTTTCTAGACATGTAGAAACGTTTTTAAATTTTCGTAGAAATATAAACAAAACCATTAAAGATTTTTTTGGGGAACAACCAACCGTTGACATAAAACTAGCCGACGTTAACATGAAACTCAATGATATTGTCAGTGGAATACCTAATATTGTTCAAAAAACTAATATGATTAAAATTCCACACAGACAAATTAAAAATATCGTGTACACAGTAGCATCAGGATCAACAACATGGACACCGCAAAATAACACACTCAAACATACCGCAGAAGTAACTGGGTAATAGAGGGTATCTATATACGGTTCGGAATTTACTGCGGCAACTTCATTATCACCGAATGTATATCATAATCCTCTATTGGTGATGCTAACCAAGAATATCAAAGAAATCCTTACGTTAATATCAACGGAAATACCTCCGAGACGTTACTGGTGGTGCCTAGAATTCGCAGCTGAAACTTAATTAAATGACGTTGTTAGTTTAATGAATCAAAACCAAGGATCTCAGTCTCGCATCGACGTTCAACGTTACAGATGCAATCAGCTATGTGAGCGTTTGACTAAACTAAATAATTTTATCGATTATTATAACACGAAAATAAAAAAATACAAAAGGCGTATAGTTGTCATCGATGTAGTTGTTTACTCGGTTTCTGCTGTTATTGATGGAACAGGGTTATTATTATCAACATTGACGATGACAGCACCTACTGTTATAACCCATCATTGTTTCAGCATCAACGACTATTGCTGGTGTTCTCGGTATTATAGCTAAAAAGATAGATACTTGTACAAATGCTAAATTGCACGATTATATGATTAAATTACATACAGTGGCAGAGGCATGCTCTAAACTATCTTTGTATATTTCTTCGTGTGTTAGTGATGGTGAAATATCCGATACTGAATTCGCGATGATGATGAAAACCTATGATGACGCATTTAAGGTGATCGCTAATGATTTTAACGAATTAAATAACAACGATAATAATAATGACAGACAGGGAGTTACTTCAGCAGATCGTCACTAATACGACTCCGTCAAAAACTACTATGATATCGTTAAGTTCGACCAATCCTGAATTTAGTGTCAATTTTCCAACATCAATTCCTGCAAAGGAAATAGCATTAGCACAATTGCGAGTTTATTATAGCTGGCCAAATATTAGATCAAAACCATTTGGTGGACTACAGCCAAATAATTCGCTGGTATTCGCTGATAAGAATAAGCCTGATGGAACTCCAGATTGGCAAGTAGTTAGCATTCCAACGGGCAGTTATCAAATAGAGCAGATTAATGATGAGTTCCAACGCAGAATTAAATCTATTACAGGAAAAGAATCAAAAATAGCAATTACTGTTCACGAACCAACATTATCAGCGGTTATTGAAATAAATTCCCCTGATTATTCTGTAGATATTTATCAAAGTTCGATTAGATGAGTATTAGGATGGCCTGAAGTTCCACCGGTTTATCAAGGACCACTAGAACCACAACGATCTGATTTCGTCATAGATGTTGAAAAATTTATAAAACTTCCAGAATATCGAAAAACTTATCCGTTTATAGAGATTCCGGATGCTTATCGTGGTTATGCACAGTATACTCATTTTATAGATTTTGTTCGGGGTAAAGGTACAACAAGAATAGCAACAATTAATGTTGAAGAAATTAACTCAAAATCAAAATCAATTAAATCTGAACATGGACGTGTACTTAATGATCTAAGAAATTTATTTTTCAGCATCAGCACTTCCTACAACGATGACTTAAAAAATCAAATAATTGAAGCAATACAACATTTGAATCAAGTTGCATCAGACTTAGAATAGGTAAATAAGGCTATCGTTGACAGAAAAAAAAAAACATTAAACGTACCGGCAGATAGATTTCTTAATACTTACATAGTTAATGAAGACGGTCCTATTCAGCGTGTAAGTTATAAACGTTTATTTAAAACAGTATTTCTTAAATATTATGGAATCACAGAAGAACAGCTACCAACATTTATAATTCTGGGATTTAACTCTGAGGAGCTAAAGAAATCAGTTAATGATCTTATTGATGAACACTTTAAAAGAATATGTGATTCATGGAAAAAATTAATACCTACACCAACTATTCTTAAATATAATAATGATCCACATGGTGGAGGCCGCCATATCTCACCTGGTATTGTTAATATAACATCAACGATCGCGGTCAATCTAGTATGTGACGTAATTGATGACAGCTATCAAGTAGATCTTTCAAAGTCTAACCAGGCCCAACAGGGGTATATATTATATGCATTTACACCTCAAGTACCGCCCGGATGGTTAATTGTATCTGAGCCAATTAATCCAATTTGTCTACGTGTACATAATCCATTATTGTCAAGAATAAATTTCAAACTTACTGACCAGACAGGATACATTTTGGATCTAAGACAAGAATCACTTAATATTAATTTGTATATACGCTCGTAGAACGTCTGAGTAAATAATCAGGGGGGAAAAAATAATCTGATTCTAAAATAATATATATTTTTTTTAACTGATTTTTAATAATCTGATGAGTAAATATATGAAATAGTTAGAAATTTCTTTATCTGATGGATAAATATATACTCTAATTCATGAAATAGTTAGAAATTTCTTTATCTGATGGGTAAATAGGTATTCTAATTCATGAAATAGTTAGAAATTTCTTTATCTGATGGGTAAATAGGTACTCTAATTCATGAAATAGTCAGAAATTTCTTTATCTGATGGGTAAATTACTATACAAAATTAATCAAAACTAGGATAAATAATCAATTCCTATGATTAAAGCAATTGTATATATAATAAAGCGAGATAACTCCGCTATCTCTCTCCGCGGAGTAAATTAAACGATTATTTCCCCTTATGTACTACGTCGTTACCTGTACAAACCCAGTTGTACATACGTATATATTAGCTTGATCGAACAAAGCGTATTAGTCCGTCTGTCTGTTAATCCTTACAGGCTTGTTAAAAACCAACCTGTTTGATATATCCCTTCCCTATAATGTGAACAGTGTTGTATTCTGATAGCAATTTTAAAACCTTAAAACGAAAAATATATGTATATAAGGCCGTACTGGAACAGGATGTACTTTATCGATTTTGTGTGGGCTTGGCTGACGTATGACTCAGACTGGCATGTATATTACCTGTGTCTGTAATTTAAATTATTTCGTTTATATATACGAGTGGTAATATATTTTAAACGTTTTATATATACGAGTGGTGAATATATTTTAATAAAATCATAAATTTCTTGATTTATTTAGAAAATGTAATACTCTCTCGTGTTAGTTATAACTATATAGTAATTTCTCGAACATATATATTCAACCGAATGTCATAGCTCAGTGCAAGAATATTTGGATTCTGGTGCTGAAGGTCTGTCGTTCGATTCCCATCGCCGCGGGGGTGGGTATATGGTCCAAGGGTTGCCAATTTTATTAAGATTGGGGGGCACCGCCCCGAGGATTCATGAACTCCTCACCACGTCACGCCACGTGGTGAGTGCATTTTGCATTTACCCCGGGGTTTGATTTGGTGGGGGGTTATATGAAACCGCAATGCCTAGATACCCCCTAAAATAATCAGTAGCATGCCTGAGCTCTCTACTTCATTTGAAAGACCCCCACAAGGAAACATTCAGAAAGAATGCTAGCCAATAGAAACAGAACATGGGGTGCCAATAACGGTCATAAGAAAGACATCATCATGCAAAAAAAAGGACTCCATGAAAGACACAAAGGCCATCAGGGGGCCAAGTGACGGGTAACCGCTTAGGATGCTACTGATTATTTTTGATATTTAATAATTATATAAAGACCAAGTCAGTCAACACAAAGTCAGTCAACTTTAAAACTTGAAAGGCCAAACATCAAGGTCAAAAGTCAAAGTTAAAAACTTGAATGTCAATTATTTTTAATTTTAAAGAAATATTTATATATATAATGAACCAAGAAAACATTAATGATATTATTTCTGCTATTAAAAAATTAAAACATAACGAAATAAATCTCTCTGATAATCTCGATCCTGAGAAATTTTTATGCGATTATGAAATATTAAAACAACGAAAAATCGACAATAAATACACATTACCATCCAATTATAAATTCATAAAATTAATCTATCAGTCTATGTTAGAATCCTTGGCAATGGTAAATGAAAAACAGGTAAAGCTATTTGCGCCTCTTGCACGTTCGATCGAAAATATTAGATCCGAACTATCTCGTGAATACGAGAAAAAAAAGATTGTGGACAATCGTGTAATGCAATTAAGAAAAATTATGTCATTTGATTCTGTCAAAAATGAGAGTGACACTGAGAGCGACGGTGAAGGTACCCATGGCAAAATATAGAGTCGAACTATATACAGTAAAAAAAAATATTTATTTGTTTTGTTTTTTGTTAGGAAGACAGAGTTAGATATATTCAAATATTATCGACTGACCATATTTTATTGAATATGCAGATTTGTATATTTTATTCGCAACATTTTGTACCGATTGTGGATGTATGCTAAAATGTTTTGCAGCTGCATTAATTGAGGGAAAAGTCATTTCTTGAGCTGTTTCTGTATTTATGGATTTAATAGATCTCTTTTTAAATACTTTACATTTTCCAGTATTTCCACGTGCAGAATTCTGACTTTGTGTAATAGCTTGCAGGTTACATAGATTATTATTCTGGAGATCTCCATCAATATGATCAACTACAAGTCCATTTTTAATGACTCCAAAATAACACTCGTAGATGAATATATGAGATCGATAATATTTTCTCCCAGCAGTAAATCCAAAATAACCATGATTATTAAGACTGGTTTCTTTAATCTACAGTTTCTGATTACACCATCTCGGGATGCTTCATAATTTGTATATACTGGATGTTTAACAAATTCGTGTTTATTACGAAATGCTTCTTTTCTTAATTCTCTTATAAAGTTTTTGTCGATATCATCATCGTGGGTCTGATTTGTCTGATTCATTTTATATAATAATATTATTTGTTTAAATCATTGTTTTGAAATCTGACCAGATAATCTTCTACGGTTTGTATAGGAGATTTACCTGACGATGTATTATTTTTTTTGTCATAATATCGTTTTAATTCCCTGTATTTTTTTTCCGCCACATTTTAAACACAATTGAGTTTTTCCTCTGACTCCAACACCACATTGCACACATGGTATTGGTCCTGTACTTCCATTTTTGATACTTTGCGCATGATTTCCGCAGTATTTGTTCACGCACGATTTATTACAAGGAGAAGTATGTCCAATTTCGAGCCAAGCACATTTGTTCTTTGTTTCAATCATTGTATATATATACTAAAATTTTAATTTAAATATTTGTCTTAATTATATGAACGAATTATCTGCAATTGAACCTAAAAGAGCTAGATTTGATCTTGACAGACTATCAGAATATAAATTTAGTACTTCGATGCAAAATCGAACGTGTTCGTGAAACCAAGAAGGAATTTCGTAATAGTGGTGCTGCTCATGTCTGGTCAACATTCAGAGTCGGAAATGTTACTAATATAATGAATGACAAACGAGGAAAAGCAATTATTAATCACCTTGATGATCAAAAATATTTTATTTTAATAAAATTTACTGTAAATACAGAAGAAGATACTTGGATTATTCGTGACAAGCGTGATCCAGTACGCATACAGTCAGGAAATAATCTTGTTCTTTTGAGTAATAAATCTAAACCCGGAATACTGACTGGCATTGATAAACCGTATTATGAACGGGAGTACCCTGTGACTGCAGTTGTATATGCAATATATCCGCTGAATAATAAACCTGACGTCGGGGATCTTAAGCAGATGAGACTGTCAGAGTCAAGAATAAACTGTGTAGCTGAACGAGTAACAGAACATTTCATAAATGCGATACGTGGTAATGGTTTAACAGATTTACGACGTAAAAAAATAAATACGTGGGCAGAATCAGTTAAAGATACTAGAGCATCTATTAAAGATGTTGCTGATCTAGAAAAGAAATTAAGATTTCCAATAACAGTAAAGACGTTAACCGGAGAGATTTTATAAAAACCAAAATACATAAAAAATGGAGCTCCGATAGATATTATTGATCATAATTCGCATGCGTGGACCTCAGCAGTAACAATATTTCCACGAGATAGAACGGTTAAATTTTATGATGGTCATATATTTGATTTTATCAAAAATATCAGTAAAAGTGACCCTGTATCTGTTTGGTTATTTCAAAGTTCAGAATATGATTATTACGATCAGTTTGTACGACCTAATGGTGATATTTACCGTACAGAATCTCTTAATGTAGAAATGGAACATCTTGCGGTGAAATATACTTCTGACGATGTCAAAGTTAGACAATTATTAAATAATTGTTTTACAGTTCCATCTGTAGCGGCTCATTTCGCTCAGGAGAAAAATTTATGGAAACCAACACGATCGGAATTTCTTGAAGATATCCATAAAAGCTGCGTAGAATATGGACACGGAGGATTGTGGAATACTAAATATAAGTATAATGACGTTATATCCGTTGATATGGTAGCGTGTTATCCTGGGAGTTTTTTTGGATACGGCGAATGTTCTGAATACTTGAAGAGATTTGGACATCCATCACACGAGATGACCAGAATTGCGATAAACGGACATTTACCAGAATTTGACTTAACCGGATTTGCGTGTGTAGAATCATTTGAGTTTGCAGAAAATCTCCATCCGATTACTTATGCTTGGTTTGGAAGACATTTTTCAGAAAAATGTTGGGTTCCAATAGTACTATTACGATATATGCTTGATGTTGGAATTTTAATATCTTTACAGGTGAGTGAGGCAATTATATCGTATCGGTTACAAAAGCAAGTTTGGTTACCAGAACCAAATAGATTTAATATCAATGATGCCAGGAAAGAATTTCCTGATCTTAATAAAGATGACATTATTAAAATTACTAATAATATACGTAAATGCAGGGACGAGCACGATGAAAAACTTGCAAAAGATCTTTGTTGAAAGATAATTGGTAAATTTACTCAAGGAGGAGCATATGATCACAAAAGACACTGTACAAGATTGATTATGGACGATGCTGAACTCGATTTTATAATTGCTGATACAACGGAAAAAAAACACATTTATAAATCGGAGTAATGCTTATTTGTCAGACGGAACCAAATTAGGTACAATTGTGTGTTATATTGATGGTGACTCATCACAGTTTACTCATTTAAGATCATCTATGTTGGCATATGTTTCTATAAATCTAATGTCTTTGATAAATAGATTTCCTCGTGATGCTGTCAGAGTCGCCACGGAATCGTTTTATATAAATAAAAAATATACAGATTTATTAAAACCGCTACTTGGTAACGGTGAATGGGGATCATGGGGAATAAAACAAGAAAATATACTTAGTTATTCTGAATCTGCCGACGTTGAAATTAAGGAAATATATTACAAAAATAATAATCAAGTATCAAAGTCATTATCACCATCTGTATATGATCCTGTGGCTAGACATAAGACTGTTTATCTTAACGGATGCGGTGGTTCAGGTAAAACAACACGTGCGATTAAATTATTCATGAATAATAATTCAGATATAATTGTTTTGACACCGACACATAAATTAGCCAGGGAAATAAAAGAGCGAGGAGTAAAATCATGTACATATAGTTTCTTCAGATGGTGCGGAGACACATGGACTCCTGAACGAATGGGTGAAAAATATATACCTAAATATATTATATGGGACGGGGTAGACACGGTGTCGTTAGAAATATTAAAAACATTTCTTGATTGGTTATTGACAAAGAATACTGCTGTAATAATGTGTGGTGATCATGGTCAACAACCACCCTTTATTGGTCAGTCTCCACATGAATGGCTGAAGAATAACGTAGATTATTATGAAGAAATAAATGATGACCATAGAGCTATTGATGAACCGCTGAAGGAGTTTAAAAGGTTAATCAGACTACAGCCGGATAAAATATAATGTGAAATAATGCGCGGAGTAATTCCAGAGACTTCTATGAATGATTTTCTAAATTTCTGGAATCCCGCTGATTTAATAGTTGCAAGTAGAAAGATAGAATGCGCTGAATATGAATAAATCACCGTGGACGTTAGGATACGCTATAACGATTCACTCGTCACAGGGGTTAACTATTTCTGATACAAATGTCTGGATTATAGATGATCGGATCGAATGGTTAAATTTAGTCTATCTCGCAGTTTCTCGAGTCAGAAGAATATCTCAACTACATAGGGTTATTATGAATTTTACAGAAAATAATAATCAAACTGTTAGCAATGACGTAATAAGAAAAACTATCTGGTTATAAGCAATGTGACAAAAAAAAATAATCGTGACTTTGATATTGATACTGAATTTATTATAACACTAAAACAACGACAGAATAATCATTGTGCAAGCTGTAACTGTAATATGTTGTGGCAATATTCGAATAATAATCCAAGACAATTTACCGTAGACAGAATTAATAGTGATCTTGGTCATACACGTGATAATGTGATGCTGACCTGTCTTGAATGCAATCGACGTAGAGGTTCTGGTTATGTAATTGTATGTGGTGGTAATTGTGTGTCTATAGGAATTACTTGTAATTGTTCACGCACAAATCCACGTTGAGGAGCAGTAGAATCCAGTCTGTAGATTGGAGGTCTACCAGTGGATCTAACCATACTAGAAATTGTATGTGTAGTCACACTCCAGATAGGATCAGTTGCCCTTTTTCTACCACCTTCAAGTTCGCCAGGTTCATATAAATATCTTACAGTTACATTACCTAATACTGGTTGAGGTTGTTGTCTGTCATTGCTACGGGGTATATATTTTTTTGTAATCGCATTAGAGGGTTTCATGGAAGTTGAACGAGTAATTTCGTTATTTAACGCAGCTATCACACTTGGTAACCTTGTAACCCATTCACGAGATCTCTCACCGGACTTAAAGTTAGTAGATATTTCCTTTGCATATTGGTATCCAAATAACCGCTCGGCAAGTGTTCGATTAAATCGTTCAACGATTGCCTGATCACGATGAATTTCAGTATGTGCTCGTCTGATTTTAACGTTATGTTTCTTCATCAACGATAATACTGCACCAAGAAATTCTTTGCCAGGATCAACCTGTAATAACTGTGGCCATCGCAAAGGTCCTCGCTGATAAATTCGTTCAAACGCAGATGCAACTTCGGATGCTGTCTTTGTTGATAATAGTTCAGCTTCTTTATATCTACTTGCAACGTCAACGACAGTTAATGCGTATTTGTACGTGCGTGATTGACGTTTACCAATTTTAATGGTGTCATGTGGTAAAAATAAAATATCTGCTTGATGAACCTCATTAGGGACGCTGACATCAAAATGTGCATACTGAATTTTTTAGGTGGTGGTAGATAAATTTGCCATATTGCCTGTCGTGCTAACCACGCTGCAGCAACAGAACGTGAGACTTTTGCTGCTTCAGCAAGTTTAGTAATCGCTGATCTGCCTCTCCAATATCCTCTTGGGTTATAATAAACAGACTCCATTATAATAGTTATATAATTAATTACCAGCCCCTAACATTATTTTACCTTTCATGGCAGATTTTACTAGAAAACTAGCGAGTTTTTCTCTGACAGATTTATTAGGTATAGAATTTAATGCATGAATCAATTTTACATCTGCGAGATGCCGTTGTTGTAAATCTTTACTTTTATACGCAACGTCATGAACATGACACGCTTGATCAATCTTATTTATTGGATACTCTCCCGAACTTGGTTGATCTTGATCATCAAGTCGGATATCAAGTCGAGTTCCGGGACCGCAATAATTATATCCAGGAAGATGTTTCTCACCGGGGTATTTAGCCCATTGAGTTCCTGGTAATTTCAATAATGAAGAGGCAATATCTCCACCTGTCTTTGTTTTGACAAATTTGTATTTCTTCGTGCTACATTTAACGCATTTTTCGTTGTTATTGTAGTTAATTCAGCAGTGGGTATAGGAATTTTACACCGAACACAATATAGACTCATATTATTTACTATATGGATATGATTGACTTTTCGGCGACACGAAAACAGGAACCAGTAAAACATCATCCAGCATTACCAAATTCGATAAGAATGATTATAATAGGTCCATCTGGATCAGGTAAAACACAACTATTACAAAATTTAATAATGCGATGGTTAAAATGGAGTAAACTGTATTTAGTAGCACCATCCGTAGATGATCAACACTGTTACGAAGTACTTAAAGATTTTAATGAAAATGCAAAATTACTGAATGAAAACGGTAATGATGCTGTTGACTTTATTACTGATATTGATGAGGCCCCATCTGTAGATGACCTAGATGGATTTATTAATAATTTAGTGGTGTACGATGACGTTATGCTGGACAGACAATCAAATCCAGCTAGAATATTTTCCAGAGGTAGACACAAGAATACAGATGTTATATACGTCACTCAGCGTTATACACAAATACCTAAAGTGATCAGAGACAACTGCAATATTTTAGTAATGTTTAAAGGAGTAGATAATTATACTTTACAGAATATTTATTATACTTGGTGTTCAGGGGATATGGATATGATGAAGTTCAAAAACTTTTTTGCTCAAGCACAAGCTGTTCCGTTTGGATTTATTACAATAAATTTACATGATCCAAGATCCAGATATCGTATAGGTCTGGATAAAATCTTTGGTTAATTAACGATAGCATCAGGGAGGGTGAAAAACAACAAAAACTGAGTGACCCGGTAAGTAAACTAAACGCATTATAAAAATAAAAAAAACAAAAAAGTCAAAAATAAAATAACAAAAATGAGCTAACCTAAAACGATTTATTATCCGTTTTTTCAAACTATATGGTAATAATAAAAGTTAGGAGGTTGGGTTTAGCGTTATTGACCTTATTTTTCAGCGTCTGTAGGAACCTTTATTTTTGTAAAATAAGGTCAGGAAAAAGTTGTAGGGTTCACCCTCCATGCTGCTACATCATAATACTGAAAACTTCATAAAATATTGCTGTAGACATCAGTATGGCACTGTGGGCCTACACAGTTTTATAAGAGTTTTAGGTTGCCACAAATTGTTCAGGCATCGCAGGCATGAGAAAGATTTACTCCTCTACTGAGCATGTCATTTGATTTATATTTAGTATTTAAGTGATTATTGTTCAAGTTATTGCTTATGTTGTATTTGCATTAGCGTGGAATCATACTTAGAGAGTAAGTATTTAATGAAACAGTTTGCAACGAAGCTGTTTATTTATAGTTTTCTCCATTCAGCTTGGTTATGTAAAGATGAAAAACAAAACTTAGAAAAGCAACGAAAATGAAGTGACTTGACTACTGAGACTAAAAAAGTGATTTTGGCGTGATTTATTTGGATTGTGCAGAAATGGTCAAACGTTGGTTGGACTTTATGAGATCAGAATCCTGGCCTTAATATCACCAATAGAAAAAGAAAAACTGATTTGAGTGTCAATTCCAGCAATCTTGCCACCCCATCACAGAACTTCAACCCACCCCAAATTTTAATTGAAAGAATTTTTACAAATTTAAAGGCTGCATTTTATACATTTTGAGTTATATTTCAAAGTGTGGAGTGACATTTGTTACCCAAAAGTTGTATGATGGAAATGTTGGATAGGACAAACTTTAAGTTAGCCTTCCGTTTGACCAATCAAATGTCTAAGGTCCCGACATCAGCTTTAAGATCATTTGGTGAAAGGTGTGCCAAGATTCAAAAACTTCTGTTTCAGACCAAAAGAAGGTATTGTTGGACAAATCAAGTAAATGTCAGCTATACTTTATGACACCAAATAATTTTTTTCTTCCCTTTTTAAAATGTAAATTAAAATTATCATCTCCATTTTTAAATTTCAGAACACATGGGTTTCCAAATGACTTGAGAGAGTAATGTATTTCTTAGAAAGAAAATTCAATAGGTAAGAAAAAGGTTTTAAAAAGAGTTTTGGGTTCTGAGGTTTCTTAAGTTAGAAGTACATGTTAAGTTTACGTATTTTGTAAGTTTTACATTTCCTTTATTTCAGATTTTGATTTAGCTTTTCGCATGTCCACATTTCTACTTATGCCATTTTTATTCGTGCTTTCTAACTTTAGACAATTCGTCTTTCACATGTTTAATTCAGCTTCTTAATCCAGTGGCATAAATGCAATTTGTATCACATTTTATCATTGTATTGTATTCTATATTTATTTAGACCAGTTACATTCGATGCTGTTTTTTGTTATTTGTTAAAGATAATTTATAAACTACTTATTTATTTTGTTTAATTCATTCATTATTTTGATATAATCAAACTGCATGCAATGTTGATTCATTATTTTGTATCCTTGGTCATTAAAAATCAGATTGATGTATGTATTTTATGTTAGACACACATCCCTAACGTGTCATCAGACACGTGTCCCAAATTCATCATTGGACAAATGTCTCTAATGTGTCATTAGACACATGTCACAAATTCATCATCGGACACATGTCCCAAATTCAGCATTGTACACATATCCCTCATGTGCCATTGGACACATGTCCCTAATGCATCATTGGACACATGTCCCAAATTGATTAATGGACACATGTCACTAATACATCATTGTACACATGTCACTAATGTGTCATTGGACACATGTCACTAATGCGGCATCGGGCATAGGTCCTAAATGCGTCATTGGACACATGTCTCCAATACAGCAGCGGATGCATGTCCCAAATGCGTTATTGGACCAATGTCCCGAATGCTTCCTCGTCCCTTTGTTGCTAGTAATGAACTGTTACGAAATATCCATTACTTAAACATATGGGAAGTTTGGTAGCAGAGTTGAAGAGCGTCTGACTCGTAATCCAAGGGTTGTGTGTTCTATATCCACCAAGGCCAGCTGCGGTTTGCTGCTTCCTTGTGTCCTTCGGAAAAAGCACATGGCTCCCGTTTCATTGTCATTTTATAACCAATATTGTTTTAAAAGTGCTGTGAAAACCCATGTAAACAAAAGAAGTACTGAAACGTATGGGATTCGGCTGGGTTTCAAGCAGAAGAAAACATTGGGTTTGCTTTGGACCTTATCCTAACCTGATCACGTGTTCAGTTCCCAAGCACAACAGTTTCCAAATTATTAGAGTAAAAATCTGAAGTATGTGATTTATCGTTTTTATGACGTACATTCCTCCATGCCAAAGTGATGCTGTGAAAGTAATTCATTTTTTTCAGACAGCTTACAAAAGATGTATGATAACGATAGAGTTTGAATAAATAATACTATTTTCTTATGATTGGTCAATATGATATAATTCATGTTGGTTTACGTAATCCGTGCAGAATATTAAAATTTTTTAAATTGACTAGATAATCTGATACCTTATAAACACGATAGTGCAGCTGTTCATATGAATCCCATTCTGGAAGAGTGTTTACAACATGGGCAGACTTTTTTCTTCTGCACTTTATTTAAATTGCTGTAAATAAAATCACATTAAACAGTCTTTTTGGGCTCTGTTTTTCTAAGTACTTCTGCACTTTTAAAGTGTAATATGATATGCTCTCCCTTCCATGACCAGCGTAATCCCAAACTTGCTGTCATAGAATGTACTGGTAAATCAGAGTTTATATCGTTCATAACTGAGCCAGTATTAGCAGAGTAGGATGCATCCTATGCTACTGGTATTGTTACACACCTAGGTAGTTTTCGATTTATGAGATGTAGCAACTTAAATTGACTAAGCCTAATTGCTTTTTTATATGTAATGTTTGAGATGTGGTGGCACAGTGGTTAGCAAGCTGGACATGTGACCAGTTCAGTTCTAGATCAGGTTAGGTTAAAATTGTTTGGCCCAAGGGCAAAGCACTTTACTCCAATGGCTTCCGTTCGATATGAATTTTCGAGTTTCCATAGCCTAATTGTTATGGACTACTGAATCTTTACATGCATGCGACTCTTTTCTAGTGCTGTACTCTCACTCAGGATTCTTTTGAAGATGGCTGGTCTCCATTTTATAAATGTCTGTCTCATACGGTATAAGAATGTAGGACCAATTTATTACTATCACATTGCACAAGTCCAGTGTAAAATAAATTAATGAGAAAAGCTTTGTATTGTATTGTGTTCTCTAAAGTTTATATAATAAGGTACTTTATTTAAAATAGAGGACAATTTCATCACTACTTACATCTAACAGGATAGTCTTGTTCCTAAAACTAAACGGCACTAAAATGTTATTGTCTTTCATTCAATTTCAGACTATAATGCTTAGGAATATTTTACTAAATAAACAGGACAATGGTTAGAGTCACATATTCTATGCATTCGTCATACAACTTTTTTATTGAAATAGAAAAAAAACATCATCAAAGTCGGAAATATAGGGGCATGTTATACTATGCAATGGCATTTTGTCCTACCTTACGTTCGCATCACAATGTAGTCGGTGTAAGGGGGCCAACTTGTCACTGCTAATTGCAAATACCTAACAGTGTAACTACAGACATCATCCATAAAATGACCGATGACGGTCGCTCAGTTTTCTGAGGCTGCATGATATGTTTAATTTCCAGGGTGAAAATAAAGAAATAAATAACAAAATTGCAAACTAAACTGCATCTTTGCATTTAAATTGACCCGACTATCAATATGAAAATATTATAAACAAATCTAAAAAAAAACTTCTCATAAAGTATAGAGGCTAAATGAAACGGCATACTAATATTTTTCTTTCTGGCAAAGATATTCGGTATATAAAGGGGTATATAGAAATCATTCTGCAGCAAACATGTGAAGATGGAAATGAATATATAGAAGTCATTAAACAAAATAGAGGTGAAGATACCTGATAGAAATGGGTCAATAGAGGTCATTCTACAACAAAACCAGTTTGAATCTAGTAAAATAAATGTCACCCCTTATATCCGTAAAGTCAATAGCTTTAGGCATATGTACACAATCTTGAATGTCTCGCTAAGTATCTCTACTAATGTACATCATTCATTATGACGATATCTCTCCATTTGTTCCATTTTTGTCCGTATGTTTCCTTTTCTACTTTTTCACTGGTTTGCTACCATATGTTTTGGCCACTCGATTGCCCATCAGTATAGCTTTTAGGAGTATACAACTAGTTAACCAGGCCATCTAGTTTTCATCCATTTTAAACTAGTTCTTACACTTCCCGACCTCCTCTTCTTATGTTTACAATCCCCATGCTTCTCCCATCTACAAAACAATTATTAAGGCCACACTTTCTTAGTTTTTTGTGAAAGCCCTTAAATTCTAGTGTGAGGTCACTGATCTTTAAACCTAACTTCCGTATGAGACAGCGGTTCTTTTAAATTTAACTTTTATGGTATGGTCTCAGGTCACTGGGCTTCATGGAAAGACTGCACCACTTACCTAGGCCATCCACGTTCAGATTAGATTTCATAAGTGAGTCACAATGCACAAGTAGTAAGAGTAATTGAGATTTTAAAACCAAAGAGGGTTTTAGGTCAGAAACCCTCACCCCCTAAAATAAATATATTCTGACATTTTTTCACCACCTCAGAGACCCCCTCTCCCTCAAAAAACCACCCTCCTCCAAATTTTTATTTCAGAAAATGATGAAATTTTGAAACCCAAAGAGGATTCTAGACCAGAACCCTCACCCTCCTAAATTTTGTGGGAGAAAAAAACTGAAGCTAAAAATATAAAAATAATAAAAATAAAAATAAAATAAAAAATAAAATAAAATAAAATAAAAATATAAAATAAAAAAAATAAAATAAAATATATACTATACATAAATATATATAGTTTATATATACAAAAAAATACAAAAATAAACATTACCGTAGCAAGTGGTTACCCTTCCATTGGAGTCCCTTCATTGCCTTTGTGCCTTTCGGTAGGGTCATTCCATTATTGTCTTTCTTATGACGTTTATGGGGCACCCCACTAGACTTTTCTTTTTGGCAAACAGTCTTTCTGAATGTTCCTGTCTGGGTAACCCTTCAAATGAGGTAGAGAGCTTACATACAGTAATGTTTATTTTAGAGAGCTTCATATTGAGAATTTAATGACCCCCCACCAAATCAAACCCCAAAGTAAGTGCAAAACGCACTCGCCACGTTGTTTAACGTGATGAGAGGTCATTAAATCCTTGGAGCGAAGCTCTCCATCCTTTTTAAAAATGGCGATGGCAGTCCAGAGCCTACCCGTCGATTTTGTCCGTGACGTGAACCGAACTCAGGTCGTCAGTATGAGAATCCAACATTTTAACACTGAGCTATGAAATTCAGTTATGAGTACATGTTAAAAAAATTATCATGTATTTACCAAACAGCATTACATTTTCTGATTTTGAAAACATGAAATTTTGCATTACATTTTCTGATTCTGAAAGCGTTATTATAAATAAATCGAGAAAATACATGATTTTTGATTAAAAGATATTTTCTATATAAATCTGTTTGTACAGAAAAACAAAATCCTAATGTTGGCTGAATACAGAGGCTGCATATAGATAAACCGTTGCCAAGGATACTAATCAATAATGTCAACGAGTGGGTTGAATGAATACACAGCCGCTATACCATTACGAACAGACTCTGCAGAGAAATAATCAATATTCTATATGAATGGGTTTTTACCTAATGGTTTATATAAGGCTATTTACTAACATTTATGCAAGAGGAATTGCTAGTTAATTCGGCAAATACAGAACTGCCACCAGGATTTAGGTCTTAAAATTACTATCAGATTTACAGCTCTATACATTTATTAGCCAAAAAAAATACAAAGCAAATGTTGCAGTATATGCTATGTTCGATAACTACAAAAGATTTTAAACTTAGCTGGAACAGTATTATCTCCCTTTTAAAAACAGATAGGGCAAGCCTTCTTCATGGGTTTCGTGTTGAGGAAATGCAGTTCTGATACAGAGTTATATTTCTTGACCAATGAACAATGTTTCAACATTCGCTATTAAGTATGATTTATTGTCATAATAATACAAATAAAATTTAATTCTACCGGTTACTTTTCGACGACATTCAAATAGTTCTTTCATTGCTATCTTATTGAGAAGATACTTACTACCTTTTACAAAAACCTTCGACCAGTCGAAGTCTATATTAATTTTTGTATACTGTTGCTGGCTGATCGGATACTGAAAATTGTCATATTTTAGTGCAAGCTCGTCTCGCAAACTTTCGAGATAATTAAAATATTTGCTATCATCTGATCTGATAAGGGAGAGTTTGACTCTATCAAATTTACTAAAACAAATACCTGAAATTTCATCGTTAAATTCAAATGATAATTGCTGGTTATTAACCATTATTTTTTTGATTTTGCTCTTAACTCCATTTACTAATGTTAAATTTCCGAACATTATTTCTGATGTTTAGACAAAATTACTTGCATAATGTCCAAGTGCTAGTGTATTAGTTCCGTCTCTGCAATACCTTTTATCATCAAAATTACTGAATCCACGTTTTATAATTGTATCCGTTTCAAGTTTATGATGATTTGTTCTGATAACATTTGTTTTGATACAACTGACGCTATTGTTTAGCACTGCTTTAAAATCATCAAATTTCATCATCTTTTTCACATATCCTAGAGGAATACCTTTTGCTTTTTTTGCAAGTTTATCGTCATCTAATATGACAGCATATCTTTAGTCCGACAAATTTCCTAACTGGCATAAACATAAATTCATCTTTCATTTTTCCAATAACTTTCTTATTCAAATTATCTTGAAATCCACTACATGCTGGATAATCTGATAAATCAAATAGATTTTTATTATTGTAAATATCCTGATAGACATCTTCACATTTTATGTTATAAACAAGCGAGTCTGTATCAGTAAATAGCAACTCTGAATCTGGCCACTGCTTTTTGGTAAAATTATAGTGAAAATCGTACATCAGCCACTTTGATATATCAGGTACAGCTGCACCAACATAAATCGGTTTATTTAACTTTAAATTTGTCTTTCGTCGTGATATTGCAACAAGATTTTCATTAAATATTTTCATACTAACAAAACCATCATCGTTAACTAATTTACTTCTGCGATTTATGTCATTAACAATTTCTATCGAAATTCGCTTTCGAATATTCTCCATTGTCTTACCGAACACCGAGTTATTCATTAACTTGAAAAAGTTTTTCTCAAATTCGGTTTTAGCCACAGCACGACGTCTCGTATTTAAGTCAATATAATTTGCCATCCACCTGGACTGATTAAACTTTAGCACGCGATGGACTTTTCTCAGAATTAGTCCAGCATCTACTGTTTGTTTTAATTTTTTTTAATGCATAACGTAATTTCTTTTATTTAACAAATTTGGAACTAACTTATTAACAATCGAATTTTTAGCTGTTGTCGTTGCTCGTTGTTCAGGCGATAATAAACTATAATCAATCATCATTGACTCTGAACAAAACGGGTAGTCGTTATGTAGATCATGTAACGAACTAGGATAATCTAGATCAACTTCAACAAAATATGAAATATCGGAAAAATCATTATTAATTTTTCTAGGTAAATCTTTTTCATTTTCTCTAAGAAATTGATCTGGAGTTATCCAATGAAATCCACCACAAGGCATTAGCTCTGACATCGCATATCCATAGAAATTCACACAATCTAGATAAATAATATGATTAGATGGGAGATTTTTATCATAATTTTTCAGATATTTGTTATTAGCTACTGCATATTGTTTTTGTTATAACACTAATTCCGCCTCTGATACCTTTTTCAATAAAGTTAAACATATCAACATCTGTTAAGACATCCAGTTCTATCTTACTTGTTTTTAGTAGAGCGTCCCGAGACAATCCTGGAGCAGAATCATACCAACAAGGATCTAGTCCATAATTGCTGTAGCTTACTCGACGAAAACTCTCAAAAACATCTGCTAGTAATAATACATCTGTTTTTAAATATAGATCGTGATAATCACCAAATGTTTTACAACTAAGTTTATTACAAATATCTTGTGCATATTTATATTCGTCATCTGTGATATTTTCAATGTTGAGCTGCGAGTAAAATTTATCTTTATCAGGAAGAGAAGTTTCATCAGATCTGCTCCAATCGTCGAGATACTCGTAAGGAAAGATACCTTTTTTTGTCAAATTGATATAGTTTTCACCAAAGCAACTTTTTAGGTTAGCGAAATTGCTACCGGCGCTTGTAGCGCTATTTACAAGCTCATCTAATGATGCTGCCATAAATTGCAGGCTATCAATAAAACGTAATTTACCGAGCGTCACCGACATATACTTTTCAAAATTGTTTGGAATACATTTTATTGTATTATTTAATTTTAGTTTAGCTTCAATATTTTTCATCACCAAAAGCTTCTACAATGATATGACTGTCATAGTCACGAAAGTTATGTAAAACTACAGGAATAAAATCTGGAGCATGAAATTTTAAATTGCAACTGTTATGAGCTGCTCCACGATATTGGCCGGTCAAATGACAATGATCTCGCACCTTATCACAGACTCCGTTGGAGTCTACCAACAACTTTTCACAAATATGACAATTAACTGCTTCATCAAAATCAAGTTGTTGTTTAGACGTTATTTTCATTGGAGCTGTTTTAAATAATCTGTTAGAAATTTTATTAACTTCGTCTATTAAATTTTTTAATAGCCATACGGACAGATTTTTACTTCTGTACAATTTTATTGGAGTTGAAAATTTATCGTTAGCGCAACAAACTACTTTATAAGCTACTCCGCAAAGAATATGCTGTTGTATTTTTCTAGTACTGGCTTTATTCGGATTATTTTCTGCTCCAACCACAGGAACGAGTAGACACTCGAAATCAGCATAAATAACAAAAGGAATATTTAGCTTATGATCATAATTTTTAAATTTTAATATTTTTTCTTTTTCGCCAGGCATAGTTATTCTTTGAACGTTGACACAGTATTTGAGATGCTGTTGCAGTACTTCATCGCCAGAAAAACCATGCAGACATCTATAATAGAAATATTTTTTTTTTTTTTTTACTATACTGTTTGCCAACTAGGCCGTTAAAGTTTTTTTTATTAAAACGTAATGATTTCTAAAAAAAAGCAAGTTTATTGTTGATTGCGAAGCTTTTTCTGAGATATATCCCGGATAAACGTTTTCACACTCGTCAAGACCAAAGATATTAACCGAAATATTATTTTGCTTTTCAGACTTTGCTATCTGATTTTCTGTAACTGGAAAGTCAATGCCATTAAAATTTAGTTCGTCTTTGTATGGCAAATACTTTTCAATTCTGTCGGGGTGATCACGCTGAGGATGTTTTGCAGATAAAATTGACCATTAAAAACATTTGTCATCATTGTTTTTGATACTTATACAGCATTTTTTGTTTTTAATTTTTTGAGGAAGATCGACGTACAAACTACCGCGAAGCACGTTATATTTTGCTGTGTGAAATAAAACTTCTTTTTGTCATTTCAAATTTCCAACCCGATCCTGACGCAGTAAATTCTTCTAATTTTTTGTTTATTTCTTGATGTATTTCATCGGCGACCATGGCAATGTTTGTTCCAGTTAATATCTTTCTCGATTTAGCTGTTAAATATGGTTCCGAAATTTCGCTGTCAAAACTTTTTCTTTCAAAAATAACATCAAGTACATCCTCAACTGCATGTAACTTTGATAAAATCGTATGATATCGGACTATAAGTTTGATACTTTTATGAGCCGCAAGTTCCTTTGATATAACAGGTTGTAAAAGATGAAATAAACTTGTGGAGTTAAAATTTGCTAAAATATTTTGATCATCAAGTTTATAACTATTATCGTAACCGGAAAATGCTGTAGCAATTTTTCCAGATTTGATAATGATCTTTTTAGCAATATCTCGCAATTTTAACATTATATATAATAATAATATTTTATATTTAATTGAATTTTTTTTTGGATTAGAGATATGAAATCCTTATAGTATAATGACAGAAATTTTGAGATATTTGAGAGTGACGGCGGAAGAGCAAGAATTGTATCATGTGCATCAGAAGTATAATATGTACGCTGGAAATGCATTGGGTTCTGTTATTAATATAAAATCTAAAAAATCTGTTGGTACATCATCACCAGCTGGAATGATAATTTCAGCACAAGGTGATGATGCAGAAAGGACTAAAATGTTTAGAAAAGATTTTATTTATACTTTACTTTGCGACGATATTCCAAAAGGACAGCGAGTTTATCAAGTAAATGGAGCAGTTAATGATGATAATATTGAAAATTTAGCATTAAAAAATGAATTTCAACTTCACCCAGTGTTTGATCTTTACGAAGCAAATGATCTAGGAATTATTCGACATAAAAAAAACAAAAACAGTTGTTGGAAATTTAGATATAAATGGATCTCTTGATGTTAATGTACGTGGAACTAAAACTGATTTTGTTGGTTATATGTCACACCGTTTTGTCTTTGAAACTTTTAACGGACTAATACTTAATGGTTTAGTTATTGATCATAAAAATGGTGTTAATACAGATAATCGTTTGGAAAATTTAGATTTGGTTACGCCAAAAGAAAACACAAGACGTGGAGCCGGTTTTGATGGTTCTAATTTTAAAAATCCAAAAAGATCAGTTGTTTCAATAAATGTAGAAACTGGAGAAAAAATAAAATTTAGATCAGTGGCGTCTGCGGCAAAATACCATAAAATTAATCCACGTGCAGTAAAATTTGTAGCTGATAATGTAACAAAATCAGCAACGTCAATGTTGACATTTGATAGATTTAATTTAAAATACGATCACTAATGATATTTTCTATATCATTTCTAGTAAGACACTTGTGAGAAAATGCAATAATATCGTCGCGATTAAATCGTAATGTCATCATTTTATTTGTATCAAGTTTTATTTTTTCTGCTACTGTTAATAAAAATGTGTCAGCTTCACCTAATATTATAATAACATCAACAAAATCAAAACTATGTCCCAGTAAACAATTTCGAATTGCCTCAGCTAATTCTCTGTAGTTTAGTATATTAACTCTTTGATGATATTTTATTTCTCCAAACATCTTATTATTTATTAATTAGACAAAAGATATATTATAATAATGAACTTAACTGAGAGAATAACTGAACTATATTCGGGAAATTTTGTTTCAAATTTTACCTTAGAAAATTTTACTCGTGATAGATTTGCTGGTTATACTGAAAATGATATTTTGCATAACGATGACGAGACGAAGATGAAGATGATGTTGTTAGTAAAAAAAAATTTGAGCAGACCAACAACTGGGCGATATGATGTTAAGTACCATATTGCTAAAGAAATAATAAAATTTAATTTTACTATCACAGAACATCAAATATTTTGGCAACTTATAAAACCTTTTTAAACTTAAAAATAACTGGACAACAAAGAAATATAAAATACGATTTTATTTTTGTTAAAATATTTAATTTAATGCCAGTCGATGGTGCAAGAAAATTACATTTAATTTCTGTATGTAAACCAGTAAAATGTAAATCAGTATTAATAAAATGCGAAGAAATTTATAATAATATTATTCGATCATTATAGATTTACTTGGTACCCAGCTATTAAATTTATCGCTACACCCACGCCATTTGACTAAACTTTTGTTGCCGCGCTTTGTAATAACTTTTTCAATAACAAATATATCTTGTTCTGTTTTCTGAAGTTCTTGCTCGTAAAAACTGCCAATTATAGGTTCAGCTAATAAATCTTTCAACGAGTATGTAACTGGTATTGTTAAAAGTACTTTATCAACAACAAACACTTCTTCGCTCTAGTTATGAGTATATCCTTTCTCAAATGTTTTTTTCGTCAGAGAAATTCTAACTTCATCACCAACTTTAAATTTATGTCTGCGGTACATATTTTCGTTTGCTAATATTGGATTTGCAATCGCGTCGTTTGGCGACATTTTTCTTTTGCCTAGCGAAAGGGGTCTGTGTTTCGTGTTATTATAATCGTCAACAATTGTTTGTAAATTGTCAATATATTTACTCTTATTTTTAGCTGTTAAATATTTGTGTATTTTTTCGTTGAGCGTGCGATTAAATTTTTCAACGATGACGCTTTTTCCCTCCTTTCCTGTGACATATTTTTTAATGTTATTTTGTTCTAAAAACTGTTCAAATGTTTTATTAAAAAACTCCGCTCCATGATCAGTCCAGATTCTATTTGGTTTTCTTTCTGTATTAACAATAATTTGTTTTGATGCATCACTTATCGATGTTCCTGTTTTATCTGAAACTGGTATACTAAACACGTATTTACTAAAAACATCTACAACATTAAAAGATATCTCTTGTTATCATTGAACTGAGCAAGATTTGAGACATCAACTAAATCTATCGCCCAGATGTCATCGACGGCATTTGCGACAACTTTACGTCTCGGAAACTTTTTTGGGTTTGTGCAGCTGAGACGCTAGCGTCTTCAAGGCAAGATCTTCATTTAATTCTTTTTTACCGAGACCTAATTTATATTTTGCTCCAATAAAACCCTGAACCAGCCTTCGGTCAACACGTTCTCGCATATTTACAGGTTTCATATCACGAAGTTCGTCTAACATTACTTTATCGCAGCTGTGTTTATTTTGTTCGTTGTTTGGAAGTTCAATATCTCTGTAGCAGATATCAAGGCGCATCGCTATTGCGTCAACTTGATTGTAAGACTTTTGTCCTGGCAGCGGATTATCGTTTTTGTCAAGTTGTTTATCAAGAGAATTATAAGGTCCAGTATATTTATGGCCTGGCAATGTCCAACCGCCTTTTGGTTTCGGCAATTTGCCAATTAATTTATGTATATCTATACCAAAACCAATTATTTCTCTGTTGTTGCATTTCTGACAATACGTAGCAATTTTATTTTGCTCAAGACACAAATCTCTATCGCAATCGGACTTGCATGTCATTATTTATTAATCGTCTATTAAAATAATTTCTGGATAACCCGCTCCGGACAACTTTGTTGTTGGCGATAATTTCTTTAAGAATATACTTTTTCATTTTCCACAGACTGCACAAATACTTTTCAGCATCATTCTATCATTTTTTGTTTTTTTCTGTTTTTACATCTATATTTTCTGTTTTAGTTTTACACTTAAGACAATATGTTGACATTATATATCAGTGAGTTTAGATAATATTTCAACGTTTGCAAAAGTTTAATGCAATCTCATCATTAGCGTGAGAAGGTTGTTTATCAAATTGCAAAATAAACTTTAAAAAATCTGGATTTTCGGTCATCTGTTTAATAAACATTACGCAATAATATCCACAAGCGGAAGTTCCAACTGGTTGAATTTGATTAGACGAATAATTTATTATTTGTTTTTTAATCATATATTTTTTTATTGCATCACTTGGTGGAATTCCGAACGAGTCAAAATAATTGTTATCACAAACAGCTACCCAATTTGTACTAGATCCATCATGGAAATCTTGTATATTTATAACACACGAACCTGGCGTTCCTAGCGTTATAAGTTCATCTTTAGAATAAACTCCACTGAAATTTTTTACTTTTTTAGTTTGTCAAGTATATCAAAGTTACTTAACGCGGCCGACTTCATCTCTTTGTTCCTGGTAACATTAGTCCTCGTCCTAACAGACCTGGCAATAGACTTCCCGCCAATCCTGCTAGTAATGGAGCTATTGGAATAGATCCACCTTTTCGCCTCGGTCGTGTCTTTTTTTTTCATTGTTGTCTTTCTTTTTGTTGTTTTTTGTTTTGGCATTTTATATTCATCTTTATACAAAAATTTTCTTTATTCCATGACCCTCAACTGCCTTTTTCGTTGCGCCAGATACTGCTCCAGACGCTGCTGCTAATCCTAATGTAACTAAAACCGGCAAAAGTTTTGGTGTTAATGTTCTGGCCATTACAGATAGTGCCGGACCGAAGAAACCACCTTGTTTTATCATCGCAGTTATTTGTGCAACACTTAAATTTAAAACAAAAGGTTTGCCGCAGTTATACTTATTTACTTGTTTTTTGGTTAACATTAATTTTGTTAAAGTACCCAAAACACCTGCGTTAGGGTTGATTTTTAATGAAACCTTCCTCTGCTTTGCAACAGCAGCTGCTAACCTTTTAACTTGACCATCAGTCAAATATATATCTTTTACAATATATTTTGTCATCTTATATTAAAGTTACAGATTAAACTTGTACCGACATTTTACCTTCGATAAAGTCAATCGTAATAGTTCTGTCGCTGATCACTAACGCGTACACGTACAACTGCGCTGCTAGAACTGCTCCTAATGTCCATGTAATTTCAATATCAGCAGTTGAAATTACATCTCTTTCATTTTGTTTACTAGCATCAAAATAAAATATCGGATAAAGTGTACGAAATTCCTCTACTGATATCTGAGATCCTACTCCAACATCTTGATATTTTTGCAATGCGTCGAGCAGGTACATGTAAGGTCGAGTAATATTTTTATTAGCGTCATCTGCAAAATTACATTCTATCGCTCGCTCCGGATATTGCATTGAATTTATTCTAGCATAAATTCGTCTAACATCAGCATTATCAAATATTGCATTATTTTGTTGTTGGTTACCACGTCGCGCTTGCCGCTGAAATACAACAAATATTTGCCGTGGATTTTGTTCAGTTGACGTTGTTGTGACTCGCCATGTGTAATCTGTGGTATTTGGAACTGCTGTTTGATATATTTTATGTTGCTGAAAATGAAACTTCTTTGTGGGGGTTTTAAGAATATCATCTAATTCGAGCGATTTTGAAACTGTCGGTGTTATTCGGGGCATCCACAGCGCAAGTTTGTTTATGATAAATTGTACATCAGCCCCGCCAAATCGAAATAAACAATCATTTTGTTCTGATCGATCTAAAATAAGCGTATGTTTAACTCCACGAAATACTTTATTATAATCGCGAAAAAGCCAAATATTGAACTTAGTGGCAGCATCATTGTAATTTGACGTGATTCTTCTGCAAGTGCCTTTCTCTTAAAATAACCTTCATTGTAACGTATATTTCTTTTGATGTTAAGAATTAAGTTATTAACACGAGTTAACATTTCAGTGCCGGTTGCTGCCAAACCTGGTGGTGTTATACCAAGATTATTACAAGCTGCACTAAGTGAGACTTTTGTATCATCTGCATTAGCATCTATACCAAAATTGTTAGTATTAGCAATAAGAAAATCTCTTAGAGTTTCAGAATTTGCAGTAGCATCAGCCACGGCAACTAAAATAGCTCCTCCTCCTGAAAAAAAAAATTCAGCTGATGCAACAACACCCGACGAACCAGCTCCAGTATCTTTAAACCACATCATATCAGTTGCAGTTGATCTGGAGTAATTATCGGAAAACGAAATAGTATTTAAGATTGTACTTGCAACTTGTAAGTGACTTGAAATATCCTCAACAGTTTGATTAGCTAGCTGATATCGAGCACTTTTAAATAAACACCAACCATCATTTATAAGAGCTACTTCTGTTCCAGCGTCAAGTGCGGCAGGTGGAACAGCTACTGTCATAATCTGGCCACGAACTTCTAACATTGCTTTATGAGGCAGTAGAAATACGTCATCGTCTCGAGTATTAAATGTTCTGACGCCAGCCTTATTTGGTTCGTTAGAATTTTCATCGAGATACTCAACATATTCAAATTCTGTTACCGTGCCGTCTGTCATAAATTTCTGCTAAATCGAGATAATTTTTTTACAGACATTTTTTTATTTATTAGGTTATATAAAATTATTGTGGCGCTGTTGCTTTAGATATTATTTTTTTTATAATTTGTTCTCCTTTTGGTGATAAAAGTTTTTTTGTTGTTGTTATCGTTGTGCGTTGGGTTTCTTTTGTTGGTGCGATTTCTGAAATAGCTTGTTTTATTGTCGTTCTTTTTATTTTATCAGCTATTTTTTGTCCAATAGCAGTTCCAGCAGCAGATGCAGCTCCAGTTGCAAAAGCTTTTGATGTGTCAGGTGCAATTGGTGAAAGGTTATGAGCTATTCCTGGAACATTTTCTATAATTTTAGCAAATATATTTCCCAAAAATCCTCCGACTATTTTCCTTCGATAAACTTTTTTTCTCTGTTTCATTATATCTGAGGTTGCATAGTTTTATTTAGCTTTTCAAAGAAAATATGTTTACTAGTGTTCGCGTAAGTGTAAATAATAAGAAACAATTTCATTGTTAAAATCCAGTTGTCGTCCAGACTGATATGTCAATTGCATATTTACTTCTGTTATTTGATTTTCAACGTTTAACGGATAATAAATAATATGACGTGGACAAATTTGCATAAGAGAACTTGGGGGAACGTCTGGTGAAAAACTATATATCGTTTGTTCTTTACTACCCTTAGCTGAGTAAGATCCAAATGCAATAGACCAATTTATTAATATTGAGTTTACATCAGTTATATTAATTGGCAGTTGACCGTCATACGTTAAGGGATTATCACGATCAAGAGCAGGATATACATAATTATAAAATCCTGTTAGTGGTGCGATACTTGTTTGCGATAAAAGACTAATTGTTACATTTTTTAATGTTATGCTAGCGCGTAACGTATTATAATTTGGTGTAAGCTCAAAACTATCAGCGATACCTCCATTTTTTTTATAAGTTCTTTTATTATTTTATTTAGATCAGTTACGTTGTAGGCTCCTTGTGGAATTTTAATTGTTTTCCACGTGACAAATGGTGAAGTACGTATAGGAATAGTAAATGCAAATTCATCATTTACTCCAGTTTTTTCATTAGCCATAGAATTCCAACATGTGCAGGAAATTAGCCCAATTTCATATTGTTTTTCACGATCTAGTTCTATTGGTGGAATATACCTTACATAAAAATTTGCACTATCTTTATCAGATTGGCTAGAGTCTAGTAATAATGTTGCTGACATTTTTTTTATTTATTATATTTCTATAAAATTAAGTCGCGATGTAAAGTTTCGTATTCGTCAGATGTTAATAAATTTTCCGATCTCAAATTATCAATTTTGTCAATAATTTCATTGTCAATTTCATCACCAACATTTCCAGCTTCTTTTGATGATATCAACAACATTAATCTGCCAATCATTTCAGTAACTGATGAAAATATTCTAACACCAGTTCCAGTTATTGTTTCTATATATTGTTCTACTCGAATGTTATCAGTATGTTTAAATCTCCTAAGAAATCCCCACCTCCTACCAGGAGCTTCTTGTCTTTTTTCATTCGCTGTATCTAAAGAAACTTTAGCAATAACACCATCCTTAATTGTACCAACAGGTGGAATCATTTCGTTTTGTTTAGTAGCTTTATCCATTTCAGTATCAGTATCATTACCTTCCGTTATTTGTTTATTTAATTTAGCAATAAGTTCGTCGTATCTATCCTGTGTCCAGGTTCTTATATTATCAACATCATTTATATCATTTTCACTTTAAAAAATTACTATATTCACCCTCTGTTATTCTATTATTTGCAAAGTTTTTATACCATCGTCTTTGATTTTCAGCTTCCATAAACTTTACCGTTAAATGGCCAACTCTTTCTTGTTCCTTTACAATATCCTCTAATTTTTCTGATAAATGTTTTAGAATATCTTTAATATCCCGTGTGGTTAAACCTGCTAGTCTTTGTTCAAGTGCTAGTGGATTATTTGTCAGCCGATTTAGTTCAGCTTGTCTTGCAACAGGATCAGCTATATTTGCTGCAAGTTCCTCGGTTAATCTTCTTTTTTCTTCGTCAGATCTTTCAATAATTCTTCCGGCAGCCGCTTCTTGTTGTTCTTTAATTAATCCGAGTAAACCTTTTTCTTGTATTTTTTTAAGTTCTTCTTCTGATAGTGGTTTAGTTTCAGGCTGTTTTCCAAGTAAAGCTTCAGTAACTGGTTTGAGAGCGGCGGCTGTTGTTCCTGCTGCAACCACTTGACCACGTCGTGCTTGTTGGATCATCTGCCTAAGTTCAGCTTTAGATTTAACAAGTTTTTTTAGATTTTCTATATGTTTTCTGTACATTGCTTGTCTTTCCATTTTAGTATATATTAAATTTTATAAAATTAACAAAAACTGACTGTATATATTTTTCAATACAACATCGAAACATTTTACTCGTATCATTTGTTAATTTATCAAACAAAAAAAAGTTATATTTATTTGCCGTTGCTTTATGATATAATTCAATAAATTTATCTTTTGTTACATCACCACATTGCTCATTTGAGATATTTCTAACGTCAACATTATCCAGTCCTGGAAATAATATAAAACAACCAGTATTTCGCCTAATAAATCTGTCAACATTATTAAAACCCTGAGCGAGATAAATAGAATTACATTTTTTATTACGTGATAATGAAAAATATGATCTTATTTTATTCATTTCCTCGTTGTTTAGCGGAATATCATCAAAAACAACTATCTTGTGTTCGGACGAATCAAGTTGATTAACTGGAACAAGTTCTTCTGATTGTTTAATAATAAAAAAATAACCGATCTGATGGCCGGCTACAGTTTAAAAAGTAGGCTCCACCAGAGAAAAAATAATGTTAATGATGTTGTATATACATACACACCCGTCTATTAATATACACCCATGTATGCAAACATGTTTTCAAGATTCACTCCCGATTATTTGTAATTATACGAGGACACCCTTGTCGACGACTCTACGACGGAATACGAGTATGTCGAATATCAGGGTTCTAATATCATTAATCTGAATGCGAACAACCATCAAAAATTCAAAACCAGAGACCAATGTGTGTATTAGTTACCTCATAAATCCTTTTTGGATAAAACTGATGTAAACTTTAGATGAATACCGTGTCCCCGGCCAATTTAGCGAATGGTGTTTAGGTGAGTGTACATCTGATAGTCGTTACTTAAATCAGCTCAGTACTAACATTAATAATTGCACCGTGGAAGAAATTAACGGGTATTTGTCACAGACCAGTACGATTTACAATTGAATTTAGTTTAGCAATGCAAGGATGTGTTAGTACCGGGACAGGGGTAAAGTCGTTGCGATCATATTAAAGGGGGCTACTGTGGCAGATGCTGCGAACGTGACCAGAGCAAATTTTAGAGCCAATTTTTCGTCTGCTAGACAAGCTATTTACAATGTAAGATTTGGCTCTCGACGAACTTTTACCGTAAAATTTGCATGCTGCTTCCTCTGAGTTTGATTTTGGGGTGCGCATGATATTACTACATGATTTAACTACACAACAACTTTCAATTTCGACCACACATCGTTTGAACTAGTCCAAACTACACTCACACTGGAACAAAGGTCTGTCCATTTTTTTCTGCCTCTATCGCCCTCCTCCTAGTAGAAAAAACAAGCTGACAGAATCTCTCTTTTTGGAGCAGTTTCCGAATCTCCTGGAGTATGGAAATTCGATAGGTGGCAACCTGATTATTCTTGGAGATTTCAACTTTCACTTTGACTGTCCTGGAAACCCATGCACATCAAAACTCCTAGATTCCATTCACGTTTTCAACCTCAAACAGTCAGTTAGCCAACCCACCCATAAACATGGTCACATATTAGACTGGATTCTTTACAGACCTGATGATAATATTCTTCAGTCCTCCCTGGTGTCCCACAAACTTTCATCAGATCACCTCTGCATTATATGCCATCTTGACGTATCAGTCCCTAACCCTCCACCTTTATTCGCTACTAAGAGAAACCTCCGTATGATGAACAGAACCAAACTAATGCATGACATCCAAGCAAACCTAACAATTAGCTGACCTACTACAGCAGAACAACTTGATAACTGCCTGCATTCATTGCTCGACAAACATGCCCCAGCAACCAAGTGCAGAGTAGCAATTCAGAAGTGTACTCCGTGATATAGCAGTGTTAGGGACCAGTTTCGCATTGCTAAAAGAGACCGCCGTAAAGCTGAGAGGCTTTGGCTTTCCACCAGACTCACCATAAAACACTCCAGCCCAGTTGATCTATGCTGTGGTGTTCCACAGGTGTCTGTTCTTGGACCTGTTCTCTTCATTCTATACACTCAGCCACTCTCAAGTGTCATAGATCATCATCCAGTGTCTCACCAATTGTATGCTGATGACACCCAAATATACAAATCTAGCCATCCAACTGAAGTTGATGCTACCATCCAAGGCGTAGAGAGGTGCATTTCCGATGTGAAATCATGGATGACATGTAACAAGCTGCAGATGAATGATGATAAACTGAAGCCATTCTGATTACAACACAAAGACTTTCTCATTCACATCCTTTACCTCAGACAATAAATATCAGCAACACCAACATTAAATTCACACAGTCAGTACGAAACTTCGGTGTCACTCTCGACAG
>JAECUM010013456.1:0-56705 GCA_016617855.1 Megalonaias nervosa | reverse complement strand
ATGTAAAAAGATATTCCACTTGACTCATGTATCTTGCACCGACTAGGCCATCATGTAAGAAGATATTCCACTTGACTCGTGTATCTTGCACTGACTAGGCTATCATGTAAAAAGATATTCCACTTGACTCGTGTATCTTGCACTGACTAGGCTATCATGTAAGAAGAGAATTATATATAATACAAATAATACTGTCATACAGGTTAAAAAAATTTTAATTCATACTCTATGGAGATTCAAACCCAGGTATGTGGGTAAATGGCACCCATCGCCTTGCCTAAACACACTAGTCCATATTCCATCATGACTAAGCACACATCACCAGAAAAATGATGCTACTTAATCAGTGTTATATGCACTCATGTGTAGCAGGCACACTCGCATGATGACCTAGTAATTAATTCTCATCTATCTACACAGTCATTCGGGATTCCTATGAAAGAAAAATCAAGGTATATATATATATATATATATATACATACATACACACACGCTGCATTCTTGTTCTGGTTATCACTAATCTCTGTGATGTCTCCACATACTGCTGCATGGTGTTCTAACTCATTAACTTCAAATACCAGCTGGCACAGAGGACACGTGCCCATTTCCTTCGATTGAGACTTGCACGGACTTGCACTGAAATGGAATAAAAATTATAGGAAATATATCATGGATTTATCTTTTGAAAGTTGATGATGGTAAACCTAACAAACATTACAGAGCATGAAAGGAACAATAGGAGTCAGTACAAATTCATTACAGCCTGCATAAACCTATTTCTGCCACACAATTTTCCTTACTGTATCATGGTGGCTTTCTCATCAAATTTTTCATTATCTTCTAAATTCTGGTAATCCACAGCTAGGTTGCCAGGTTGTGAAAGAATTTTTAAATTGGTTCCAAGAATATAATAAAATGATGACACTGCAAATTTATTGTATTTACTGTGTCACGCTGTAAATGAAAAATGAAAGAAAAGTTCAAATTGAAATGAGACAAAAATGAATGCGAAAACAACGAAAATCCCACTTAACTGAATATGGAAATATAAGACAGCATTACCATCCTTATATTCAAGTTTATATATTTTGCCAATATTTCACATGTATAAAGTCTACTAAAAATCATTCAATTGCAACATAAATATGTTCCAGAAAATACAGCCATGTAGTATTTCCAGTTAAATTTAGGTTGGACTGTTATAAAGTTTAACACTTTCAGTTCAATCCGAATTAATAGTGTGTGAACCATATATCTATGGATGGCATTAATGTTATCTCTGTAAGTGGATTCAATAAAAATATTGATCAGAACAATGATGTCTATAGATGTTATATCTTGACCAATCGCTAATTCTGTGCTACAAAATGTCAGGGAGATAGCATGTGATTTATAGTCCAAGAGAAACTGGCTCTGCATCACTGTAACATCACACCAGTGAAACAAGCATTACAAGATGCTTATGTAGCAGTGAAAGTCTGTCAACTGGCTCTGCATCACTGTAACGTCACACCAGTGAAAAAGGCATTACAAGATGCTTATTTGGTAGTGAAAGTCTGTCATCAACAGCAGACATCAATGTAAATAGTATGGATGCTGTTCAGTAGTTGCTGTCTCACATATGTCACAAAGCCAGTTGCAGCTGATTACCATATACATGAAATGGATACTCTAAATTAGAATGAAGATCACAAAGGCATTATCTGGAAATGTTGAGGTATAAATAACAATGGACTGAATTTACTGTATAGGAAACTGATTGGAAAAAGGGTGTACTACATTTTTATTACATGCTGATATTAAAGTGCTCTGAAATAACCATCCCATCCCATTCAGTAAGAAATAAAGTGCCACAAGATCAAGCTTAAACTGCTAAAAATAAAGTTTGATTTAGTATGAGATCCAAAAATTCCATATTAACATCCTAACCTTTAAAACATTTTTTTTTAAAATTTGATTTTTGTTGCATTTATACATGATGTGATTTAGAATTCCTTTAAAAACAAAAGCTCAGTCGACTGCAGCTGATGTAAAACTGAAGCTAGATTTTGCATCAGTTAATACATGTTATATGTCTATAGATGACTTGTATATCAGATTTACTCTTGTTATCTGTAATAATTGCATATACCCGTAGGTATGTTTACATAAAAAGTCTGAAGACATCTGCCTTGCAACAATTTTCACATGAGAAATTAAGTTTTCTGCTTTTCCCGTAACTTTCATAAACAGTATTATATTCCCACAAAACTACTGTAATTGTTTTTCATGTATAATAATTAGTATTTTACTTTCATAGTTAAAATAGTTTGATTACAATGAGTTCTTTGAAAACTGAAAGCAATTTTTATTGGAATACAAGGTTCTGCCTAAAACTTGGTTTCAGAAGTCTTTTCAATCTGTTTAAGTTGTAACATTATTTTGGGCTGCAATAGCAAAAAGGTAAAATCTTGAATTATTTATCATTTTCTGTATTAGTATTATCAATGATCTATAAAGAACTGAACAGCTACATTTTATAGGAAGATGATTTGTGATTAAAAGAACACTAAATATTATTGCATCATTGAAATATTATATCAGAGTGAAATGTATGGACATGCTAGAAAGCAAAACCTTAAATATCCAGATTATGACCTAGAAATCATGCACTGAGGATTATGTGATATGCAGACAAAATGTGACTATCCATATACATGGTTAAAAAATTATATTTGATGGAAAAGTATACATCATATTTGATTTTTTAAAACCCACCTCACCCTTTTCCCATATGGTTGCTATAGTAACATTTGTGATAGTAATGTACATGTATCTATACATCGCTTTCAACCATTACATCCCAATTTGAATATAAATAATAGTTATGAGAAGTAGTTATATGAGTTTGGCTCATGAAGTCTGTATTGTTCTAAAACAACTCAGCAAGAGGGGTCTCGGGTGACCGAGAGATCTAAACACTCGCCTTTCTCATTGCCATCTCACCTCTGTCAGCATGGTTTCGAATCTTGAGTTCAGCCAATGTGGATATGTGAGAAAGCTTTCCAGTAGCTTCCTGTGGGTCAGTGGTTCCTCCTGGGTTTTACCCAGGTTCCTCCTCCACCAGTTATACTGGCTGCTTTGTATAGCCTTTTCTGTGCTGAAAAACTGTGGTAAACAAAAACAACTTTGCATGCATCGATGGGGCAGTTAGAAATGTGTCAGCATAGGTAACAAGGTTATGCAAAAACAACTCTACACTACCAGAAATTTGCTAGGATCAGCACAAAATACAGTTTTATGTGTGGATTAGTGAGACGGTCACAAATGTAGTTGTAAAAAACATTAAAAATGGAACTGAACCTTTTAATTCAATGTAACATAATTTAAAAATAAAAGTCATAGATATAACATGATTGCTTCTTGCTTGCTGCTGGTTTATTAGCATTATCAGTAGTCTGAAATGGAAGCAATATACCATATGTACAACATCATGTCAGATTACCTATGATATTATGTTAATAACGTTTTCATGTTAATAAAATTATTGTTAAAAAAGCTTTCAAGAGGGCAGCTGCAGCTATTACATGTCACACTCCCAAGATGTATATGACAATTATATACTGCAAACACATTTTGTTTCGACAGACAACTGAAATTTGGTTCTGATGAATTTATTTAATTTCAGTATTCAACATTTATAGCTTTCTATGTTACTAGTGGATGCAACAATGGTGAGAAATGTCAGGGCTGTTCCAGTAAAACATATACCCCCCAGGGGGAAGGCACTTTCAAATTCAACCAACCCACAACAGAAGCAATTTAAAAAAATTCAGATCCACCGTCAGATATGTTTAATCGAAAAACACTGCCCCCTACAGAAGCATATTTTTTTTACATAATTTCTGGCTATGGGTTACTGGGTGCTAGAAGCGATTTTAATATTGGGTTGGGGACAGAAGCGATTTAAATGACAGCTGGCTGGAGGTAATCTACTTAATATTTATAGATCATATAATCTACTGCATATTTTTATTTATATTCATTCATTATAATCAATCTTTTGTCCTTTTGTTTGTTTGTCTGTCAGCCATGTATGTCTCTGATACTGTGAAATCACAAATTTTCTTGGCGGCTTATTATTTGTAGATGTCATTGATCAGTCCCTTAATACCTACTAATTTAATGTCCATGTATATAGATTTTATATTAGGGATTTCTATTCTAATACAGAAATCGTGAATATGTATCCTTACTAAACTGTGTGTTTACTAAAGTGATCACTATGTTTTGCTATTTTTCTTTGTTCTCAGGCATGCTGCTTTTGATGAGAATAATAGTTAAATCTTGTATTGCTTTAAATGTGTGGTCAGATGTTATGATTCCCTTGTTATTATTTTTTCAATAAATGTTTTGGTAAAGTTATAATACATGATTTGTCAGAAAAAAATCATTAATGCCTGTGAAAGCGATGTCGCATTATTTCTGCCTACTTTTACACTATATCATTTCTTGTAAGAATACATATTTCACTTACCAACATCTTATTTTTATGCCTTGTTGCAAGACTAATATAAAGTTATAAAGAAAAGAAATAAAGCAAGTCAAACATTTTTATATCATAAATTAGATTTTAAAAAAATGGATGGAAGTCAAGGAATCATTTTTCCCAGAGTACTCACAAAATCAATGTCATTGCAGTTAGCTGTATTGTCAACAGCACCATCATCATCACTAATGGCCTAGCAGTAACATTCTGCACTTTCAATCCAGTTGTCATAGGTTCCATCTCCCACTTCTAGTCTTTCATACGAGACTTGTACCTATGGTCTGAGGGCCTTTCATGGCAGAGTATAAGATGCTTGTCTTGTCACACAGATCTGAGGGGCTTCCATGGCAGAGTGCTACAAGATGCTTGTCATGTGATTACTTGCCTCTAATGTGTAAATGAGAATGTTGCCAGCTACTTGTGGAAGATCAGTGGTTCTACATAAGTGGTGTTTGGTGTCTCAGAAGTACTTGGATTTTCTTCAGCAGTAAAACTGGCTGTCATATATAAATTCTCTTATCTGAAAATGGTGTAAAGGCCATAATGATCTACCGAAACTGGAGATCTCATGTCTAAATGACTTCGGCTGTTGGAGATGAACATCAAATCAACAGAGGCTCCATGAGCCCTAGGGTACTAAGGTGCTTGCTTTTACAGATCACTTGCACATCTCACTGAGTGAGTTTTTGTCACAGATCAACCAATTTGGGTTGGTGGTCTTTCGGGGTTCTTCCTCTACCTAATATACTGTTACAACACCCCAAAAAACAAACCAAACCAAACTAAATCAACCAACTAATCAACTGTGGCAACAGCAGCAAAGGTACTAGTCCATCATTTTTGCCACAGCTGTATGAGTTTATCAATTTTGACTCCAGTAATTTTTGTAGACCTTTGAATATTGTCAATTAGACCTTTCTGAGCATTACCTAAAAGTCATCATCAGTTGGTACAAATGGATTTTTCATTGTGAGCATATGAGATAGAAAAGTCTTGAGCAATCCTGCATCACACGCTGCCAAAAAGTTTACATTTTAACTCACTTAAAGTTTCTCTAAAAATGTCCATTGTTCCAACCAGAACTGTTATAACTTATTCAAGCTATATTCACCATTATCTGGAGATGTGCATCTGTAATAAATATTTGTAACAAAGTATGAGAATGCATCAGTGTTTTTCAATATGATGCATTTGAACTGAGCAACAACCAGAATCAGCAAACCAAGAAATGAGATTATTCACATCTCTCAGGCAGAAGTACAGTGTATAATCATAATCTGCCAAAAGATTTTTCAATCTTTAAGTTAGCCAAATTTTTTTATCAACCAATCAGGGACAGTCAAACCATGTATCTTCACTGATTTATAGTATGGTTTTCGTTCTTTCATATCTGTAGTAATGTGAGTCCTTCAACAAACTCTCAGTGGTTGTATGCCTTTTTCAACCATGCTGACTGGACACACTGTAAGATGATGTTCAAGTAAACAGAAATATCATGGGATAACCAGACCAATAAAATCAAATAAAATGGTCAAGTTATCTCCCCTGCAGGGATGCTGCCAGGATTTCAGGATTTAATCTAAGTCGTGTGTGTGTGTGTGTGTGTGATCTCCAATGAGGAAGTGGTGGCAGGAGGAATAGCCATTGTTAAATATCTCCCTAACACTTAAATATATATCACTCTTACTGTCCCACTCTGTTAAGACTCTACTGATATCAAAATACTCAATGAGATGTCATCTCTAGTTGTATAGCAATTATTATTGTGATGTCATTGGGCATGGTCACGTGGTTGTGGTGGGGTCTTGGTTGGGATGGCAGAAAGACCATAGGCTTACTCCATATCTGACAGCTAATTACAATGTTGTCAAAAGAATTAAACTTTTTCTAACAATTCAGTTGGACTCGGATTATATACTTCATTCATAGTCAGTGAACAGGTTCTGAAATTGTTGTGTTTATTTTGGAGCCATGTTCTTCCATCACATTGAAGATCTGAATATACCAAAGGCGAAATTAGAACAGTTGCATCCTAAATTACTATCATGGCAACTTCAAATGTTATTTAATGTGAGACTTTAATGCCAGAACTCATAGCTTCAGTGATTTTGGGGTTAAAAAATGAATTTCTTCTCAAACAACTCAATTTGGTGCAGATTACATTGTTTTTAAATGATACTGAGAATTCCTGATGTGTAAAAATTGCACAAGAAACGAACATCAGACCAGGAAATTAATACCACTTGGGAAAAACTGATAGGAACATGCAGAAATAATGATAGTATTATTTAAATGGAATATGTGGTTACAATACGAGTGCTGGTTCTATAACTTTGCAAAATACATCTGGTACAACTGTTGTTTCTAACAACACTCTGTAATATGGTAATAATTTTTGCACACATTAAGTTGACCCACTTTTTACTTTAGTCCCTTGCTAATTAACAGTTTTAGATTTTACAACAAAACTAAGCACATTTTACCTTTTGACAATAATATATGATCACAAATATTTAGATTGTGAGAAAATAGAAGTTACAATTTTATTAAAAGTATTGGTACCAGTAAAACTAAAGGAGATGGTAAAAAAGAATCAGGATGAACAGCTTAGTAGTGTAGTAAAGAATCCATATATCAGAATGACATCAAGTATTTTTTCATCAGTTTCATCATTAGTTAATTACACTGCTCCAAAATGTTGTGTACTAGATAATAGTAATCCAATTTGTAATACAAATACCAAATGATGGCTTGGAACTAAGTGCCAAAAGGTCAGCAGAAAATATCAACATCCTCAAAATATACACAGGAATAACCAAACACAAACAGGACAAATTTTATCCATCTTGCTTTGAGTTTACACATTTCAGTCAGTTTCTTATGTTTAATGTCATTCAATTTTTGCACATAGAGAGCATGTATTTCAGTTGGTAATACATCTGCATGATATGAAAGTTAATCTCGTTATTCTTTATTGCCACAGTGGTTCTGCCAGCTAGAGATCTACACACACTTAATTATGTTGTATGGGGATTCTCTGATCTTCCCTATGAGCATTAATCTGTTGCTTGTTTCTGAATTCAATATGATCCTCCTCCTCTGTGTACGAATATTATTCTGTGCTGAGAACTCCCTTTAATTGCCTACTGTCTGAAACGCATATGCCTAACTAGCTTGAACAAGTTACTGTTCTTTATGGTTGTGCAATTTTCAACATCTCACAGGTATTGCCCCATGGGTATTCTCTCTTTGATATCTCTGTTCCAAAAAGAAACATTTTCACTAACATGAACTCTGCCAAAGATTCACTTCCTTGAATCAGTGCTTTGCTGCCTCTTATGCCAGATTTTTTTCTCTTCCATAATGCTGTATTAGGGTTTTAAGTCCAACATTCCCATAGTCTGCTTGTTCAGACATGGGTATCTTGAATAAATATAACTGGCATAATGCCAATGTCCTTCCAACACGCACATCGGACTCGCACTCAACATCAAATTTTGGGCTCAAAGTCACACACTGGTATTTCCAGCGACATTTTCCCAATGTCCAACAGACTGATATACATGAAATTCATTGTCATCATAGCTATCACCAGCCAGTATTTGCCGACTGAAAACGTCGTCTCACGACAAACCCTGTTGTGATTCAGCCATTTTGTTTATCTGTGTGGCCCTTATTTGAAACAAACATTTGTAAAACTTCCATTATGAAAGAAAGGTTAAAACTACCATAAAATGCTTGTTCCATGGCCCAATGAACCAATCAAATTTATTTTAATAACCATTCATGTCGAACCGAAGGATCCAGCTATTTTAGCGTTTGCCTTCCTGAATCTGGATTAAACATCAAACACTGCGATACTGCTACTGGCAGCGCGAATTACATTGTGAAATGCACTTTTAAAGTTAAAAGTTGAATAAAAACTGCATACTGCGCAAAGCACATTTTATATCTGCGACGTTGACGTAATTTGCGGAACGCGTATCACTGTTTTAAAAGTGCGCGAATTCATACAAATTGGGTGCACTCGCATGTACTGGCATCATTTTCTGACCCAATGTTTTATTCACGTTAGACCGCTAGGAGGAGGTTAGATGCGATTTTAAATATATATTCATTTTTTTTCTGACAACCCCACCAGCGATTTCTCATTTTGTTAACACATCCCACAACAGAAGTGATTTTCCTAATCAACCTTCCACTGTCAGAATCAAATTAGTTTGAAACACAACCTCCTACAGAAGATTTTTGAAGTGCCATCCCGGGGGGGGGGGATATATATTTTACTGGAACAGCCCTCAGATTTAAATGACACATTATGACATGAAAATATAGAGAATAAAACAATGAATGGCATCTATTTCATAAATCTTAAGCCAAGTATTACAGATAAAACTCCTTATGTAGTCTGGTGAGTGACTGTGTACTTACACATGCATACTGGCAAATTGTAGTCTGTGATCTCCTCTTGCTGGGTGATGGGCACTCCTCAAAGTCATCCTAAATTCATAAAAAGAAAGACTCTTGCTTGACATTTCACAAGTTAACAAGAGTTAATGGCATGTAATACACCCTCTTTGTGTTGAGTAGTCCCCTATATATGTACTTAAAAGCAGGGCATAGTTGACTGACTGGAAATTGCCAACTAACCAGTCTCAGTTACCCCAACCTCCTGTCAATGTACAGAAACCATTATTTATCTATTACATTTACCAAAATCATCACCTCATTAACCTAAGTGCAAACTGTCTGCAAAGTTTGGATCAGGAATATTTTGAGTTTGACCATAAAATTGATAGACTTATTCCTTACCACAAGTTCAAGCCATTCACAAAATTTTGGTCTAGGTCCTGTGATGTTGAGCTAATATTATTATCCAGGAACTATGTTTTTTCTTTCAGTAATAGTGACTTAAATATTTCACCACTGACCCCAGATCAAAATGACTTTCTCTCCTCAAATATAAGCCATCCACAATTTTATTATCTGAGGATTAACACTGATGCAGTGACTTTTAATTTGTTTTTACATAGAACTTTATAGAGGAACTAAATTTTTAGTTCAGTATGTACTTATGCTCATATACATTACGGAAGTCTTTAATAAAATATTTGCCTACCTATACCCTTGGTGACAATAAGAAATGTATGACAGAGGATTTTGCAGTTTATAACAAGTATGTTTACAGTGCTAGTGGATATTTTATGGTAACTCATTAAATTTCAAAATGTCTAGAGCTCGGGTATTGGCACTATGGGTGCATACATGATATCTTTTGGGAAAAAAAAGCATGGGTGTATATGATGTTGTTGTTATAGGGTTTAATGCCATTTTTTAGCACAAGATAGGCGGCCATTATAAATGGTGGAGGAAAAACCAGGGAATACCAAAGAAAGAACCACCAACCTACGATAAGCTACTGGCAAGCTTTCTCACATACCAACTTTGGCCGAGTCCAAGACTCGAACCCACACAGACAGAGGTGAGATGGCAGTGATCGGAAAGAGTGAGCACTTTAGACCACTTGGACACTCAGAGCTCCAGGAATGTATGAAGTAGTTTGATTACTGAAAAGCAAAAGCACACTTACATGAGAACTTTTCCTGCAGGATGATACATGTTCTCTGAGCATTCCAACTGCAATCATCTGCCCACATGTCAAACTTTCTTCTTTCTGTGCATCTACCTGCAATTAAAAAATAAGAAAGTTTAAGAACAATTACCATAAATTCACTTTTATAGATATTAATTTGTGTGGTTTTCAAATAATGGACACTTATGAGTACTCAAATCTGTGAATGTGTCAAGGTGTTTTTGAACCAATCAAAACTTATTTTAACAGCATTAAAGAAGAGAATTCATGGTAAATGCACAAAATACACATGACAAATTTACATGTACATATTTAGCTAAACAATACTGATTCCATCACATGATTTTTAGATATTACTGTTAATGAACCCTCCCCCCAATTTAAGAAATTAATAAATATGAACTATTTCTAGTATTATTGTTTTCAGTGGTTGATGATACACGATGAAAATTGTATTTACAGTAACAGTGTCACAAAGTTGCCGAATAATACAACTACTGATACACATCTTTCAAAAACTTAAATACTATTCATAATGATACATATCTGCTTAAGCATATCAGGGTGCAAGTTTTGGATCTGAAAGAAATATTACATCAAAGTTTTGTTGGAATACAGTAAATGATGTTGATAACATAATTTAAAAACTATGATACAAAACTTTAATACTGTTGACAATGCTATTGCCTTTGGAAGTGACTACCTTGCCACAGTTATGCAGGTGAGGTAGTTAAAACTGTATGAAAGAAATTTGAGAGCAATGTTACTGCACTGCAGTGTTATGCATTTTTAAATATAAACAACAAACCTGTGCTTCCTGGCAATCTGTCAATGCTGATAAATCAAGGTCTCTCTGAATGGGTCATATGTAGCACACGGCTTGCCCCAAGTTGCCTTCATCTGCCAGGTAAGCACTGGTGTATCCACCATGTGGCATCCAAATCCCTTCTAAGAACACATGCTGCTAATGCCTGACCTCAGCAATTCAAATCCCCCTCCAGATGTTAATTTGGGAAAGCTTTCTTCAAGTTTAATTCTGAAATATGCGGGGTCACTGTCCTTACAAAAATTTATCTTTTTATCTCCTAGCCCAGCATCATAAAGGCGCTTCTGTTCATCTCTGCTGGGAACACTGTCCTGAAGAAAAGATGGAAAATAATCTGTTAGTGTTTGTGAAAACACAGAAAATACCAGACCCTCACTACCACCCAAAATGAAGTCCAATGTGGCATCAGCAGCAAAGATGAGAACAGTAAAGATCAGCAATATCCTTGACATTTATTACCCACCAACCCCAATTAGTCACAAAATCACTGCATGTCAATAGGGTGTAAGTCTGTCCTATCTATCATTCCATTACAGATGATACTTATCTAATGATGTGGTATTGTAACCGCCATCTGACAATGTCATGACAATATTATGAGTTTCACCATATTAGGCTTCTACCACAGAAATAACAGGTATGACAATATACACACTTCTTTGTTTACAGTCACAATACATCTTGGTGTGTCCAAAAATATTCTCTATATTTACACTTAATATTGCTACTATTATCTGATACTGAACAAAGTTTAGGTTGTGGTGTTTAGAAACCTGGGTCTTTTTTTTAATGTGGATATTCCTATGGTGTTCTTTCAGTCTCAGTTGTACACTACTAGGATTAGACTTACTGCATCGGATGAGAGACAAACTTATTGAGTCGGAGACAGAACATAGGTCATAACAATAAGATATTCTCATGCTATACTCTTCCTGGTATCTCCCTCACCCAAAATTGGATGTATCAACAATGGCTCAGTGGTTAGCATGCAGAACTCATGACCAAAAGGGTTTAGGTTAGACTCCTACTAATGGACCAGCCTAAGTCAGCTACTGTGGTGTGTGCTTGGGTAAGGCACTTTACTCCAATTGCCTTTTCATTAAATAACCTGTGTTGCTGTGCTGATAAACACCAAACCAAACCAAACCAAACCAAACTGGATGGGACTGCTCCGGTGGCCTAACTGGTTAGAACATCTGCCTCTGATGCAGGAGGTCACAGGTTCGAACCCTGGATGAGTCATACCAAAAACCTATAAAAAAAATGTTACTAACACTGCCTTGCTAGGTGCTCAGCATTAAGAGGTTAGTGTTAGGACTGGTCATCCTGGTGTAAGGATAATGTGACTGGGTGTGACATTATGCTATATGTCTGCAGCATGATACCCCAGTGCTGGACATCACTATAAACTGATATGACTAAAAATATTTTAAAGCTATGTTAAAAATCCAAATCACACACACACACACACACACACACACACACACACACACACACTGGCTAATTAAACCTAGTTAAGTGTCATACAGAGCTGCTATTAATTTTCGCCAAAAATATTAAGGGACATACAGAATTTGTTTTTCCATATAAACGAAAGGAGTTTGTTCAGAAGTGAAAAAAATCTATGATTTAAAAGATAACTGGGGTTTTCATTATACCTCTGATGTGCTTGCTAACAAACAAAATCTCTGGGTCCAATATGACATTGGTTCCATGGCCCTGCCTTTACTGTTTCCCCGTCTTGGATTGGGGAACCTTGCAGCAGTTCTAGGATGGCTGTAAGGCGCAAATATATTATGCAAATTTTCGTTAATCTCGGAAACAGGTCTTGGTGTTGAGCCACCTGTGGTACTTGCTGCACATGGGACTGTGGTTGCTGAAGACAGGGCATCGGCAGCCTTCCTCAACAAGTCAGCTGCAACCTGCTGATTGCTCATCATCTAAACCTAAAACAAAAATAAACTGGATATATTATTAGTAAAAAAGGAAAACAAAATAATGGCCAAAAAATAACTATTTGCTTTTAGGTGAAAACTTGAATGCAAGGAACCCTATCTAAAATCATCAACTACAATTTATTATACTAATTAGACTGCATAATGTTTGATTTATTTGTAAACATTAATTTTGTCACAACTTTAGCATATGAACTACCTGCAAATGAATTAGGAGTAATGAATATTGATTGAATTATTGATATGTGATTATATTACACCAATGCATGAAATATTAGATAGTACCTTAAAATGAGGGCTGAAAAGTTAATTAAGTTTGATTAGTTAATCTTGATCACTGCATTAAAAAACTAAAGGTGAAATAAGGTGCAATATATTGAAGATGCAATGATCTAAAGGCTGAAAATACAAAGGTCACTAAAGCATGAAAAATAGGCTTCACTACAGTGACCTTAGTTTGGTGTGGCCAAGTCACTTTTAATATGTGATGTATCCAAAGAATAAACTGCATAAAAAATGCACTCCAGGATATTAAGTGAAACACAAGTTGATAAATGAATTAATCAATACTATATGAGCAAAATGATTAATGTCTTGCTCCATTACTGGAGTTTCTTCAACACTGCTGTATTATCATCTTAATTACTAATCATTATTATGTTTCAGGAGAACTTTTCAGACTAAGTACTAGAGTCAACTTTCAGGATGAAATGCAGGAAAAATTTTATCTTTTAAGATCAGACACTATGAAACAACACCTGACACAAAATCAGACCAGTTGATGGTTCTATGATTTATTTCAAATGAAATTGGTGAATACCACACGAGTTGGTAAGCTTAACTGGCCAAATTTCAAATTTCAAGGTTCAGATATATATCTGGTATTTCTGTGATGGTCAAAACATCAGAAATTACAATTACAATCCTTTTCATGGTATCTGCCCAGATTAAGTGCAAAAAGGTTATTTTGTCACCTACAAAATAATAGAATCTTCAAAACAACAGCACTTTTTGTACAGTGAACATAATGAATATGAATCAGTTAATAAAATGTTTTTGGGGATAATTCTTCAAGATGTCACTACTGAATATAACCAGTGTGTTCTTGAGGCATAGTTTACAAATTTATTTGGTACATAGGAGGTTCTGTATGGAGATATTGCGGAAGGATAAGGATTATAAACACACTTCTATCTTTTCAAAACAGAAGACTGCATGTGATAAACATGCATAAAACCAACATTCAAATGAACAATATAACAAAAACACCAAACAAATAATTAATATCCTTCTTATGATATCACTAGTGCTATGGTACTGCAGCATTCCAAGTTTTCAGTATTTTACTGCGAAGCGCCACCTATCACATGCTTATCACCATGCACTGGTTGACCATATGTTACTAGTTCTGCATCATCAATTGGATCTATGAACACCAGTGTTTCCAATAATGGTCACATCCCATGTTTTCAAACAGAATCATATCTTCTTAAAAGCTATATAACTGTAAACAATCTGTTGTCATCTTAATATCCTGTGATGTCATGCAAGTGTCAGATGACATGATTATAATATTTGTCAAGATTGAATCTAAACATATAAGAGTCAAAATGTAAAGTATGTAAGTAATGTTGTTGTTTTATGTAAGTTCTGATAGCTTTTTCAATTGACAGGTGTTGACTTTAAAACTTTGTGTTACTTTATCTCTTAGCACATTAAATGTGCATTTAAAACTTATCATTGGTATACTTTTGTTTCAAAATAAAACCATTTCCTAAGCATTACAGACAACCAATTTAAATAATGTGCATTCTCAAAAACATATTTATAAATAAATCCTCAATAAATCAACATGAAGAAATCAACATAAGAATGCTCTCGTCACAAAATCTTATCAGAGCAAAATACAACAGTAACAGTGTAGGAGGTGACACCATCTGTGAAAGAAACCAGGCTACAAAAAGTTCAAAGAGCAAATTTTTGACATCAACATTAGAGTACAGTCTTCAATTTATTTTGGACATAATTATTAGGTAAAAAACAAATTTGTATTTCCATTCACCTGCCTGTCCCAATTTTTTGTTGCTGATTCCAGCACTTCCCCCACCCCACCCCACCCGGTAAAAACAAAATTCATGAAATATATTTGATCATTTAATTGAGCTGGTTTTGCCCAGTACTTGTAGTGCTTAGTATGTAATATATACTAATCATTATATATACATGTATGTATATATATATATATATATATATATGTTTTAAAAATAAAAAAAATACCTACCTACCATAATTTTAAACCAGTGCAATAGGTAACACACATTTCTTATTTTTTTTTATAACTGCTAAACTTAACTATTGTTTTGGTCAATGTTTACAGGCATCATCAATATCTGAAAAAAGAATCAAGAAACACTATACTCAATAATACTCTCAATATATCTCTTTGCTGGGTTTTCTTAACACACTTCCTCAACTTTCATGTGAATTTTAAGCAACATATACATCAGGATCCCAACATTAGGATACATACATGCCATCACAGATATTTTCCCATATTAATGAGGTATCAGAGTAACTCCTCTTTCACAACCTGGAATCTACATAGTGTCTGTTTAACAATCTTTACCCACAATCATCTGTTTGAAACTGGAAACTAAATGCATCTAAATAATAATCAAAGAACAGTAAATGGACAAATATAATACCTTTAAGTGTCTTTAATTACTTGTTTACTGATTGCTAATTTTAAGACCTGCAATACTGTAGTACTCTGGGCTAAACACTTCATTCAAGTTCACGAACATTTGGCCTCTTGTTTCCAAGTCTGACTAAAGACCCCAAGACAAACACTAACCAAAAAACACCACTAGACTGTCCGAAAACACTCTCACCTATCCAAGATACATGTATACAATTATAGTGAATCAAACTCCAAACAATGATAGTGATCAGTAAAATTCTGCATTATATAATTAACAAGATCAGGAGTTTTTTCCCATCTTTTTAATCACCAAATGAAAGAAAATATGACTACCCTAAAACAGTAAAGACTACCCAGGATACATGTAGACAATTAAATAAAATCAAACAAAAAAAAACAAAAATGACAGTGATCAGTAAAATTCTACACTGTATAATTATCAAGGAAGATCAGTCGAGTTTTTTCCCTTGTTGATAATTACTTTGGATTTGGATTTTTTTTAAAACATAGCTTTACCAATTTTTCAGTCATATCGCTACAATGTCTGCAGTGTGGCAGTTTATAGTGATGTCTAGCACTGGGGCATCATGCCGCAGACATGTAGCATGAGGTCCCACCCCGTCACATTATCCTGACACCAGGCCGACCAGTCCTAACACTAACCTCTTAATGCTGAGTGCCAAGCGAGGCAGCTGTTAGTACCATTTTTGTAAGTCTTTGGAATGACTCGGCCGGGGATTGAACCCATGACCTCCCACATCCGAGGCGGACGCTCTAACCACTAGGCCACCAGAGCGGTTTGATAATTGCTAAAGGAAAGACCACAAGACATTGCAAAACTACCCCAAAACACCATAAGACTGTCCCAAAACACTCTGATCTACCCAGGATACATGTATAGAAATACAATAACTTAATGAAATATGCAAGTCACTACATCAATATTTAAAAAAATTCTTTTAATTTTTTGTTTTAATAATCTTCAATGTGACAAAGTGCAGTATGCTGAATAATTAGAACCTAAGGGTGCTATATTTATAGTTTTAAATTCTTTATGGGCAAAATTCAAAATTCATAACATCACAAGATGGGAAATTTTCAGTTGTTATTAACGTAAAATGAACAGCATGCAAATCAAGACAGTGACAGCATCTATTGGACAAAAGGACAAAAATGCACTTATTGCTTTTGGCAGGACTTTAAATGGCAAATGGTAAATGTATATAACAGTAATACTAAATGACATCAAAAAGGAAAGGAAACATGACAAAAAGTAATATATATGTGTGTATCTAATAAAAAAAGAAAGAACCCCACCACCCCCAAAAAATATCAATAAAAATGAGCCATGGAAAGAGTACCTCCTTGTGATGTGGCCTGGATACATATGAATGAATGAAAATAAAATGATTATTCAATTATCTTTTATAGTGCATTTGGTATTTATATATCCATACACAACATAATGCTTGTATTCAATGCTTAGAATCAGAAGCACAATAACTCTTTCATTGCTGTGGATGACTAGGTAATTGGCTTAAACATTTCTTGGATTTTTAATTTTCAATTTTGGGGTTTTTAAGATTAAGTGATTATCTGTTCAAATGAATGAATTCCAACTTTAAAACATAATTTGAAGTTTCTTGGGGTGTTTTCAAGAGTGTTTGGGGCGTCTTGGGGCAATTAGTCACTCCCCTCATTCCCCTGTCAGTTGACCTTACAAACTGTTTATTTAAGCAATGAGATGTATAGAGGCTCATTACAAAGAAAATTATATGTATCCATCAATAATAGAGGGCTGGATGTGTGTGTGTGTGTGTGCTCCAATCTTTATTTTATGTACTGTTATTCTGAAATATATTTCTTTCGCCGGAGCATATGTACAATAGTATCACAGGAAAAGATTGACTTCTGCGAGGTGTATAAAAATGGGTGTTGTACTACACGATCTTTACGACCAGGGGTCATCTGATGAAAGCTCGTGAAGAAATGTACTAAGGAATATATCATTGTCATTTCTGATCCGTACTTTTCTAAAATAACTAATATCTCCAAAATAATTAGAGATATTACTATGAAAAAAGTATATTCATGAAAACGTGAAAGCCAATGTTTAAGTGCGTCAAAACTGGGGAGGACATGATATGACTGCAGTCCTGGCTGTAGTGCAGGGTGGTCCAACTGCAGGCCCACGGGAATCTTTTGTGTGGGCCGCGCTCATACAAAAATAAGTTCTATAATTACAGCATAAATTAGCATGTATGGCCTGCTAACTTTACATTGTTTTGGTTCATGTGGCCAGCGGGGTTGAAGATAGACCTAGTCTAAAACCACCCTGCTGTTGTGATGGCGTTTTTTCTTTTCCTAAGCCAAGGTGCTATAAATCACTTAGATCTTTGAAAAAGCATACGGTTTTCGAGAACGATTAAAAATTCTCCACTAACTTACACTTAAAAAAACAGGACTGAAAGAATTACCAGTTGTTGTTTTTTTTCACACGCAGATCTAGTAAGTTCTTTATATGCTGCTAGCCACACAAAATTAGTGCTGTAAAGCAATCTAACTTCCCGTGAGGAGCATTTATCATTTTCAGTGAGGGTAAAACTTGGAAATTTCGAGCGCCGTCTGTTGTCATAATGCCATGCTAATACTGCAGAATCCCATTATGACAACAGATGGTGACATGAGTAGCGCAAGAAAGATGATAATGACAAAATTAGATTGTTGCAAGGTCAAATCTAAATGAAATCAGGAGTTGGAATGATGTAATTTGTAGTATGGCAAATTTATAAAGAGAATATAAAACTTGTAATGACTGACATAGCATTTGTCATTCGACAAATTACAGAATGAATTCAGTGTTTGGCAAAAAGCAAGATACAATGACGCAGAAGGAAAGTAGATCTAAGCACTTACAATTAGCCCTTTACAGTTTGCATCAAGATCTAAGCACTTGCAACTAGCCCTTTACAGTTTGCATCAATGAAGAATACAATATACATGGATGGAATTATGAATGTAGCACTTGCAAGCAGTCATTTACAATAATGCAGAAGAAAAGTAGCACTTGCAAACTGCCATGTACAGGTTGCATCAATGAAGAATACAATATACATAGATAGAATTATGAAAGTGGCACCTGCAAGCAGTCATTTACAATAAAGCATCAAGGAAAGATAGAAAATACATGGACAGAATTATGGCGGTAATCCCCCTCCATACATAGCAGTAGACGCATGGATTAATATATTAAAAATGACCTGGAAGACGACTATTTTGAATTGCATTAAGCTGTTTGGTACACAGTGTTTTTCAAAATTATCATCTAGGGAAAGAGCTTATCCTTGCACTGTGAACATTTCTATGTGTCAAAAATGACCTTCGGACATGAAAAATGCATGAATAAATTTGGGGCTGGGATACACAAACATTCTATTCCTACCAAATTCCATTGACTTCTCCAGTCAAATGAATAATTGTCTCAAGTTTTATTTCACAATTGGTATACATAAAATGCGTCTCAGTTCAGTAGTTTTTATTTTATTAATAGGTTTTATTTTAGGAAGATTGATGTGACATTAAATTTGTGCATACAACTGCACCTTGCACACTTAGAGGCACATTTTCAATGATTATTCATTCCATTTAGGTCTTAGTTATGTACTGTTTTCCCAGTAATATAGTGTGTGTGTATGTTATTTGGATTTTAATGTAGCTTTTAACATCTGTTTTTCATTCATATCGCTATGATATCTGCAGCGGGGCAGTTATAGTGATATCTAATACTAGGGCCTCATGCTGTAAACATGCTGATCATGTGATGCTGTAGCAATATGTCCCAGCCAGTCACATTATCCTGATGCCAGGCAAACCAGTCCTAACGATAACCTTGTAATGCTGAGGGCCAAGTGAGGCAGCTGGTAGTGCCTTTTTATGTCTTTGGTATGACTCTTGCCTGGGTTCGAACCTGTGACTTCCCACATCCAAGGCAGATGCTCTAACCAATTAAGACACTGGAGATGTCAAATAACATAGTCGGATCATTCTTTATCAGATATATTGTCTAGACGTTTCCTGTTATCTGCGTTTTAAAATGTATCTGTAGCGGCCATAGCGAGGCGCGAAAAGTGCGATCACACGTGGCCCGCCAGCTAGGGGAACCCAAATTTTAGAGTTTAAAACAGATTATAATTAGGGCCGTCATCGGTACTCGGGTACCCGGGTACCTGACCGTATTGAAAAACCCGGGTATTGAAACGTAAACGCGGGTACCCGTAAAAAAAAAAAAAAAATCGCCACACTCGCCAACCACTTCAAACAGGTGTGACAGCTATGGCTTTAATTAGAAACCAGATCCCTGCTTAATATAAATAAACAATACATCAGAGCGTCTGTTTGGATTAATAAAATTCATTGGCATTGTGCAACAGGACAAACCGTTATCCCCGAGGCATTATATGCCAAGGTTAAAACATAGCATTGTTCTACAGGTAATAAACCTCTTTGTAGACGATAACTATTGAATGTGGGTGCTAAATGATCAGTACATTGCGTGCTCTTTTAATGAAATCCAGATGTATACCTTTGATTTCCGAACACACGTCAAAGAAATCCCACAATTTATATTATGAACAATTATCACCTAGACACCTTGAAATCTTCGTAATGCCTCAAAGTAATCTTTGAGCAGCTCGTTGTTTTTCTAGTTGACTAGCTCTGCTAATTTTGAAAGTTAGCCATCATACATATACCGATAATTCCAAAATAATAACACTTCTGCGACTGCGTGGTCACGTGGTATAACTGGGGCATAATAACCCCATTTGTTATTGCCATTTTAGAAGAGCTTCATGTATCGAACAAAACAGTTATTATAGTGACTCTTAGTAATATTATTTTTGTATTTAAATAAATATTTAAGAAAGAGTAATGGGCAAAGGTTCTAAAGTGTGGGCGCATGCTGAACGACTAAATGATAATAATGCTCGTTGCAAGTTGTGTGAACTGGTGCTTTCTGCAAAAGGTGGAAACACAAGTACTTTGCGGAAACATCTCGTTGGAACACATCGCATCGACGTTGATAAGAATGAGAGCGCAAATAGTACTCCGAGCATTGCTTCATTCTTGGTCGGAAAACCAAACTTATCAAAAGCCAGGACCTTACAAATTGATCGCAGAATTGCGGCCTTTATTGCACAAGATGGGCGGCCAATAAGTATTGTGGATGGAGAAGGTTTTAAAAGTCTAAATAATTTTCTCGAGCCAAATTACGTCATTAAATCTAGAACAACGACAACTGCTTTAAGAAAGAAACTATATGATGAAGGCGTTCGAGAACTGTTGGTGAAATTGGAAAAGGCTTTATATGTAGCGTTTACGACTGATTTGTGGACATCTTTGCAGAACATTGCATATATGTGTGTGACTGCTCATTGGATAAATCCTGTGTGGGAACTAGAATCGGCAATTTTGCAGACAAGAGAGACTCCGGAAAGACACACTGGGCAAAATATCAGTGTTCGTCTGAGTGATTGTGCCAATGAGTGGAACATTCCAATAAATAAAATAGCTGCTACAGTCCATGACAATGGATCTAATATGAATGCAGCCATGAACTTGCTGGATGACTGGCCAGATCAACTTTGCTTTGCGCATACGTTGCAATTGGCAATTAGTGCTGGTTTAAAAGTGAAATCCATAGCCAGAATGCTTGGTGCATCCAGGAGATTATCCGCACATTTCAAACGCAGTACAGTTGCAGCTCAGGCTTTGCGTGAAAAACAGAAAGCTCTTCAAAATAATGACACCACTACGATTTCAGAAGTTATAATAGATTGTTCTACAAGGTGGAATTCTACTCTTGATATGTTGGAACGCCTCGTCAAATTACGGTGGGCGATCGGTGCAGTTCTGTCTGACCCACAGGTAACAGTCCGCAGCATCGCTTCTACATATGAAATGACGGACGAAAACTGGTCATTGGCTGAAGCTCTCATACCAATACTAAAGCCTTTTAAGCAAGTTACTGTCATGTCATCTGGACAAAAGTACCCATCTCTCTCGTCTGTGTATGTGCACTTGTACATAATAATGAAAAACATTTCCGATTTAAAACCAGATGACGCAGCTGCAATTAAAGAATGTAGGAAAGCAATCACAAATGAACTTCAAACCCGCTATTATCCTACCGGATACAGCGTGCTCAATGCAGCTAAGGCTGCAGTTGTCGATCCGCGTCATAAACTTTTAAAGTTTTTTAAAGAAGCACCACGACAGGAGACGTACGCTGCTGTCAGACTGGAGTTGATGGCAGTAGTAATCCCGGATCCACTAACTGTGTCGCAAACTAATGATGCCATCACTGACAAAACGGATGAACCAGAATTGAAGAGACAGAGACTGGAAAATGCCGCAGAAATTAATATATTTGATGATCTCGCTTCTCTGTGCCGCAGATGACAACGCTTCATCAGTAGACGAATTGTCAACATATCTGTCGGAGACGCCACTTAATGTTAATGGTGACATTCTTCAGTATTGGAGAGACAATACACCACGTTATCCCAGGCTGGCTGCCCTTGCACGAAAGTATCTCTGTATTCCTGCGACGTCGGTTCCATCAGAAAGTGCATTTTCGACTGCTGGACACGTTATAAACAAGAAACGTGCATCGCTGTCACCAGATACGGTCGATATGTTAGTTTTTTTTAACAGAAACTGGAAAATGTGTTGCGAACAATGATCATGTACTTGTTGACTATGACAGACTGGCATTATTAAGATTTGCTAAATTCTTTATGAGTTTTTCTCATAAAAATAAAAACATTTACAAACATTATATTATCTAGTTTGAATTATTACTATTGTGCAGTGAATTCAGTTTGTGGTCTCCTCACTCTCACACACACACAGTCACACACACACAAAGACGGTTTTAACGCATTACTCTTGACATGTGGTAAAGCTGCTTTACACGCATGCGTGGGTAATTCAAATCTGCGGTCAAAAGCCGATGAATAAACGTGGTCTGTTCTAACAAGAACTTATACTTTAAAAAAAGGTGAGTGTTCTAAACGATTTAAAGCGGCTGATCACAGTGATCATTAAAAGTTGGAATATACCTACCATCTGTGTACAAAGGTCATTCTAAATAAATTTATTAATTAATAGCGTGCGGTCAGATCATTCACATCGGTGTGGACGCATCAGACCGAGTAGTGCATTACACAGTTAGCCTCTATCGCCATACAAAATATTAAAGAAATGGGGATAACAATTAGTTGGTCTACGGTTGTACATGTCATTCATGTGCTAACGGGTACCCGTTAAATTTCGCAACGGGTACCCGGGTTGGTTGTTCGTGATTTTTGACAGCCCTAATTATAATTAAAGCAGATTATTTAAAAGCAAGTTTGAAAGCAAACATGTATTTTTCTATTAATATTTTACAGAATTTCTTCAGTGATATAGAAATTAGATTTTAGGGGCCTATTGTCTTCACATCGCACCCGGTCGATACTGCCCTAAAACCGCCAGAGTTTATAATGCTATGTAGGCTATCAATATTATGTGCACCTATGTAACAGAGTTGGCTTGGCGTGTTTGTTTTTATGCTGGTGTTGTTATTTTTGTTTCTGCTTGCTAATGTTGTTATTTTTGTTTTGATCCGTTTACGTTTTTGTTCTTTCTTACACAACCCTTTTAGCTCAGTCTTGCATCTATCATAATTTGCTCTATATGGAGTTTTCTATTCTGTGGTGACCGTTCATGGATCCAAGAATATATATATCTGAACACATGAGGTGTATTCAGAGATCGAGGCATACGTAATACATCCGTGTCTTGCATAATGATCTACCAGGTGTGATTCATGTTATAAGTGCTTCAGTTGTCGATATCGCAAGAAGCAGACCTTGTTGCGTGGCTTTGAAATCACGTATAAAAAACGGTCTCTCGACTTACAGGTATGCAAAGTTCAGTCCACATTCGATCGACGAAATATATCTACACGATTGTAGAGTTCGCTATCGCAAGATTGAAACCGGAAGCAGATCAATTTTCTAGTCGAGATACATGGAGCCTTCTGAACATGACTTGTATCTAAATCCGACTTCTATCGGGCTAGTATTGTTAGCTATATTAACACTATGGCTTTACAAGCGTCAGTGCCGGTCATTACTTCCACCAGGGCCCTGGCACATCCCCTTGATGGGGAACGCATGGGAGCTGACGGCAGACCCAGATTTGCGGAAATCTCTCAGACGCTTGCATAAGCAGTATGGCGACATCTACCGGCTGTATATGGGACCCAAACTTGCCGTGGTGATCAGTGGGTACGACGCCATTAAAGAAGTCTTTGTAAAACGTGGAGGAGAGTTCTCTGACAGACCAGACTCCTTACATTCTAGTCTTATTGCTGAAAATCAAGGTTAGTTTAGAAGAGTAAAGGGTCTAGCGTTTTTGTTTTGTTTTTTTTTTTGTTTGTTTTGTTTTGTTTTTTGGGTTTTTTTCTGCACGACATGAACACATAACACAGCGAAACCAAAATCAAAGCTGATCCGAGGTTAGGATTATTCTGTTGTGATAACCTTTGTTCAGTTCCTTATATAATACTTACATATCTATTCCACATTCATTGGATAACTGTACAAGAAACTAAAAATGATGTAGCTCTGGAATCATGATTTTTATCCTGTACATAAAGTGCAATGATCTTACAAGTCAGTACTACTGTATATTTTAAAATAGATACCAATAGCTATGGCAGCTACCGTAGCATATCCCCATTACCCTGGGGACGGATCCAACGATGACACCGCTTGCAGAGTTGCCAAGCAGCATCATTACAGTTTCAAGAATTGCCATTCAGTGGTATAGGAGGAGATATAGTAACAAAAACAATGACAGGCAGACACAGAAAAGAAGGTTGCTACAATATCTTCGACATTTTAAAAAATGTTTAAGTCTGCTTTTCTTTTGCCGGGTTATTGTTACCCCTTCTTTTTTCAAACTTCGAGGATGGCTACAGTCTTCAATCGTAGACAGTACAAGCATCTTGAACGTATCTTTAGAAAACTATTCAAACATTCCAAATGCTCCTGTTACAAGTATTTTCAAGATAAAATAATAATTTGTTTACATCCAAATCCAAGTTTTAAGAGATGGTAAGGCTTGTAAAGCTAAATTTAACTGTACTGACATAATATGAAATGTGTGGCTTAACGTCTAATAAGGACTTTATGTTTTATTTAAAGGCATAGCTTCATCTTCTGGAGAGCTTTGGAAGGAACACCGAAAATTTACTCTTACAACACTGAGGAGTTTTGGATTTGGAAAAACGAGCCTAGAAGGAAAGATCCACACGGAAGTGTCCATACTTTTATCCGAGATCGCGAAACAAAAAGAGAAGCCATTCCGTATTCAACACCTTGTACAAATTAGCGTATCTAATGTCATCAATGCTATGACATTTGGAGGACATTTTAATCATGACGATCCAAGGTTTGCAAAAGTTATGACAATACTAGACGAACACTTCGAAAACAATGGACCAAATAATGCAGTTACTTTCTTTCCTTTCCTGCGGTACCTGCCTGGGGACCTGTTTCATGTTAAAAAGACGCTGAGAAATGTGAAATATGTGGAAGGATTTATAGGCGACCTTATTGACAAGCATATGGAGAACTTCGACGAGAACAAAATGGAAGACTTCATTGATGCTTTCCTGCTGGAAATGAAGAATAATCGAGATCAGAAAGATTCTACATTTACCAGTGCATAAAACTAAATCTATTAGGTTCCACACTTTGAAACTATACATATTGTTCAATTTTATTTTAAAAATCGCGAGGTTATCTGTGTCATAGTTACAAGCTATCAACTGAATGTGATTTATTTAATATCAACTTCCTTTTCTTAAAGATGTTTTGAGTTTTTTTGATCGACTGGTAATATGGATGATATATTAAAGAGAGTAAAATTGATTGGTATAGTGCGTTTGAAAAGTATTCATGAGCTTTCGCTCTGTTATATTGATTTCTATTTTCTATTATTTTGTCCTCCTGCTCACAATTTAAGGGCCCTTGCAATACATTTTTACAACTCTTTTTATCTTGTAGAAAAGCAGCTGACAAAAACGGTACTGGATCTGTTTTCAGCTGGCACAGAAACAACAACGACTACGATTACTTGGGCACTTTTGTACCTTGCTGCAAAACAAGATATCCAAGCACGCGTTTATCGTGAGATTAACGAAATCGTTGGAACAGACCGCTTGCCGTCCCTGCAAGACAAACGGAATTTGGTTTATACCATGGCCTTTATCATGGAAATTCTTAGAGCTTGTAACATTGTTACGGTGAGCCTTCCTCATACATGTTCTGTGGACACAAAACTCCAGGGCTTTGACATCCCTAAAGGAACAACTCTTCTTCCAGATATTGACTCCGTGCTTTTCGATCCTAAAATCTGGGGCGACCCGGAGGAGTTCCGACCTGAAAGATTCATTGGCGAGGAAGGGACCTTGCTAAAACCGGACGAGTTCATTCCCTTTTTCACAGGTAATATATATTTTTAACTCAATATTTCATAACATTTCTCCTTGTGAGGAAAGTCTCCTCGTGCGGTAAATTAAAATAAGTCGATGATATCAAGAGCATGTGAATTTTCTCCCGTTCAACTAGAATCTAGTCCTTAATGGTGAAACAGTTCATTAGATTGAACGCAGCGACTTTATGGAGTTAGTTTTCCAAGGATCCCCCTTTGAAACAATAAATATTTGAGTGGATGATAATAAACGTGTTCTAAACCACAAAGAAAATACAGATGCTTTCTTGTGACTGACTTCTCAATTTGTCAAAATAATGATAGACATATCTTACAGAGCTTTACGTAAGTATCTCATTTCATAATGATAGTTTACAAAGCTCTAACTCGATTTCTTTTCAACTGCGCTGCCCCCCTCCCCCACTACCACCACCACTACTCGCAACTGCTTCTGATTTGTTTAAGTTTTCGATAATAAGCTGCGCTTTTAAATGTTCAGCAATTTTTTGTTCTCATCCAAAATTTTGATGGAGAAAGTCCATTTTAATTGCGCTCTGAATAGTTCATTAGTTGGGGTCGTTTAATTGGGGTCTCTTAATTTGCAATTATCTTGATTTCTCTCATGTCAATACAGTTAACTAGTAAAACAAATATGCCAAGAAGACAACAATTTTCGCGTGGATGAAAATATTTTATGTGTCAGCTTTTAATATAATACTTCATATCTACTAATGTATTACACAGACGCTAGTATAAATAATATTAACCAAGTGAAATAGTATTGCATAATATTATTGCCTGTATTAATAGATGGAGATAACTTTTAAATTTCGTGTATTTACAGACGTCTGTTTTCTGTCTGTTACTTGCACGAATCTGCAAAAGTTGCTTGACATTTTCTTACAATAGTTCTGAAACAATTCTCCATCTTTTGATATATTACATGGTTTATAATAAATATTTGGAAGACATTTTTATTCTCCTTTTTAACCTTGAATTGTTTTCCTTGGGTATAAATATATATTATCCTGATACTTGACAATGGATTGTAGAGATAGAAATATAAACAGTAATACATGTGCAGAGGATAAATGGTAAGGGCGTACTTTTCCTTTCAATTTTCGTTCCTGCAGGAAGCGCCTGTATGAAAATAATTAGAATTTAAGCAAGTATCTCTATCCATTCACAATCGTCGCATGCCACGGACGAAAATCCGCTAATTATATATTTCACCGGTGAATGACTGCGACAGGACTTGCTTGTTCTCCTTGAACATGCACAAATAGAAACATGTCATCGACAAGGCAACGAAACAAAGAAGGTGACTTTTTACGGATCGATGAGTGACTGTGTTTGAAATAAAAACTGACCGGCTCATTCCAACAACACGAACAGTCATACTTGGCTAACTTTCTGAGACGATTTTACTCAGGCTAGCAGAGATTGGTTAATCGGGTGTGCATATTCACAAGAAACGAGAAAATCTTATCAGAGGCAGCCACGGATGAAAATGAGTATAGCAAATATTCGCTCGTGGCTTTCGACGATACCCCTTCATCCACTCCTCCACGAAATCTTTCAGTTTGTAAGGTTGTTCATTGATGCTTGAGACTACTTTTTATCACACAGGAAAGTGTATCAATTTCCTACAATGGAAATACTGAATGCTATATAGCTTGAAACATTTTTTCAACAGGTAGAAGAAATTGTGTTGGCGAGTCCCTGGCTAGAATGGAGCTTGACCTTTTCATCCCTGCTCTAGTCCAGAGGTTAGAGTTTTTGCCACCAGAGGGCACAACGCTGGACATAAACGAACTAGACGGGGTGTATGGTATAACACACAAGCCAAAACCTTTCGAAATTCGAGCTATATTGAGGACAAAAAAGGCAGAGGAAATAAAGTCATGTTAAGCTTTTCTATAATGAAGTTAGACTAGAAAAATTAAATTTTTGTTTCGTACTTGCAAGGATTTTAAAATACTTTTTGGGAGTGTAAATAAAAAACTACAGATTATTTCTCTGTGCGTATTCTTAGTACGACTGAATGATACACTTTATAAACTACAAAACTGAAAATGCTTCGGTGACAAGGTCTTGAAAACAAATTAAATATATACTTCCCTTTTGTCAATATTTTGTCAACATCATTTTTGGCGACAAATATTTTATAACTCTATTCTATAGCTCAAAACGAATAATACATTCACTTTAAAAATAAAGTTGCCATCTGTTTTACGGAACATCATTATATATATATATATATATATATATATATATATATATATATATATATATATATATATATATATATATATATATATATAACAGCAGTCGTCATTTTCACAATCTTTCTGGTTAAACATGTGTATTCTAGTGACGGTACTTTTCATGTATGTAAAAACTGACGCTGGTTTTCTCGATTGTTTGTCGATAATAACAATTATTTCTTCCTACCAAAGCAGTAATGTCGATAATAACAATTATTTCTTCCTACTATTTCCAAGGATCCTTAAAGTTTATAATACCCAACCGTGTCGGGCCAGTAGTCACAGGAAACAAATAAACCCGTAACATTAATAGTTCCAACTTTCCATCGAAGCACTGATCTATTGCGCCGAACGTGCCATCCTTGGCAGGTTTTCACTGACTGTATCAACACCAATCACTTGGAAATATCTCTCTACAACATGTTGATTAATGTATGCCTATCTCCATCCCTACCAGTATTTACTCCATATTTTCTCCATATCTTCCCTAACACCCATCTTTTTTACCAGCTTTTTACCCACCTTAAGGAGTTGTAAAGAGTGCATCACTTTTATTACAAATGAGCTTGATTAGAACAGAGACAAGTACATCAGTTCATAAACACGTACTAGCGTTGACCTGTTGAAATCTTGATCGAATGGCAGTGGTCATATGATTGCGATTTTAAGAGATCCACGAATGTTGCGTTGTAAAGTTACAGCAACCTGCAACGACATGACGAGGATAACAACGTCACTATCTGTAAGGACACTTCGCGTTGAATTTTTTGCGAAAGCTGTAAGAACTGGTGCACTCTTAAGTATGGCCTTTAACTTATCAAAAGTCTCCTGAAATTTTTCAGACCAATGAAACTTGGTTTTCTTGCTCAATAAATTTGTCAGGGGTTCAGCAATTATGGAAAACGTTGGAATAAAACTTCCGATAGTATCCAGCCATACCCCAAAATCGCATCAGTTGCTTTTTACTTACAGGCACAGGAAATTCAGAGATAGCCTTGACCTTATTATATATAAGTTTTACTTGTCCATGTCCCACATTATGTGCTAGAAATGTTACACAAGCACGGCAAAATTTACTTTGGATAAGCTAATTCTCATATTTGCATTAGTGAGTCTGTTAAAGAATTTCCGAATTGACGTTAATTGATCTTTCCAGGTGTAGTTGAAGATGATGACATCATCAATGTACGCATCACAATTATCTAGACAAGATGTAATCATGTTAATTAAACGTTGAAAAGTACTAGGGGAACCTTTCATGCCAAACGGCATCACTCTGTATTTTTGTCATACCTAAATTTAATTTGCCATGAGGCATGTTTGTGTGAGTAGTGACCTTAATTATTGGGAAATTAGAAGTCTTAGAATAAAAGAATAAAGTCAACTTAAATTTAAAACTGTTGCATTAAGTAAATGAAATATATAGTGAAAATGTTTCTTTTCATTTCTTTGCAATGAAATTAAAAAATAAATGATGACAAAACAAATTTGCTTTCTTCCGTATTAAACAATGAGCAAATATTTTACCCTTTTACCTTTGACCTTTATGAACCTCATCTGTTCCATCCCTTTTCAAACTGTAAAATTTATTGTTGACATCTCAGGAATAATTATGGCTAGTTTCATGTTCCTGTCTTTTAGCATGACACTGGTTGCTATGTTGAGAAAGTGCAATGTCTATTTGTAAAATAGCTCACTTTCGATCATAAGTGGGGGTGGGCTGTACTTGTTTGAGAGTGACACTAGTAAATACAGCTTTGTGAGGGGGGGGGATGCAGGAGAATTATTCAAAAGGACTGTTTTGATGCTTGTGACTTAAATATTTCAGCCATACAATCAAAATTAAATCATACACTCAAAATACCTATGTGCTCTTTCAAATAAATATAAAAATTTATGCAATTATTTTCCATATATTCATATCCTTAATGTATGATGTTCTGAATAGAATGGTACATTAACATTGATTTTATGCATGAAAAGAAGCTAATTATGCTTATTTTGCTCTTGCTTACATAATTTGCTATGAGGCATATTTTTGTGAGTAGTGACCTTACTTATGGGGAAATTAGAAATCTTAGAATATAGGAATAAAGTCAACTTAAATTTAAAACTGTTGCATTAAGTAAATTAAATCTATAGTGAAAATGTTTCTTTTCATTTATTTGCAATGAAATTAAAAAATAAATGATGACAAAGCAAATTTTGCTTTCTTCCATATTAAACCTTAAAGCAAATATTTTACCCTCTGGCCTTTGACCTTTATGAAACTCATCTGTTCCCTCCCTTTTCAAGCTGAAAAATTTCTTGTTGACATCTCAGGAATAATTATGGCTAGTTTCATGTTCCTGTCTTTCAGCATGACACTGGTAACTTTGTTGACAAAATGTAATGCGTATTTGTAAAATAGCTCACTTTTGATCATAAGTGGTGGTGGCCTGTACTTATTTGAGACTGACACTAATAAATACAGCTCTGGGGGGCAAATACAGGAGAATTATTCAAAAGGACTGTTTTGATGCTTGTGACTTAAATATTTCAGCCTTACAATCAAAATTAAATTATACAATAATAATACCTCTGTGCTCTTTAAGGAGGGACTCACCAGTTATTATGCACTTTTGAGAGAGTGACGTATGTAAGGTGAAGTTGTTTGCATTTTAAAACATGCACAGTGGAGAGATTGTTGGCACATTTCTCTGCTACTTTGATGTAATGTGGGTGACATTTCTTTGGATATTGTACTTTTGTAAATAGATAGTTCCCAGATGAAGTCATTGGCCGCCATATTTGTGGTCAGCTGGCAGATTTGCCGTTGACTTTATATGGTGTTTGGAAGTTGAAATAAATTCATTAAATCGCAAGATACTTTTACGAAAGTTACGTACATAAACAGAACGCAATTCAAGCTTTCAGTTAGTATCTATATTTGTGATTTATAAGTTGACTTTGATTCAGTGTGCCTCGTTAAAAATGGAAAATTTTGGTGATCGCATATAGGAGAAACTGCCAGGTTGCCCATCGTCCAGGTAAAATGGGCAAAATATCGTCTGCTAGTGACGTCATGGGGAAGCATCTATTGTAAATGATCTTATCACACTGCTAATTAAAATGACTGCTCCCTTGTGCTCCAAAAATCACCCGGAATTTGTCTAAGTACATTATACTTAGCAGCTATTAAAATAGGGAAAATAAATTTTGCCAGACTAGACAATACCATATCTTGAAAGTGCAATGAAGAAATTACCAAATGTACAAAATGCACAAAAATGTTACTGGCTCTTTCTTTTTACAAATGACTTCTGAAGTTCAGGAAGTGAAAATAGCCAAGTGAAGCTAGCACTTTTTTGAAAGGTGCACATCTGGAGTAAGGCCAAGCTGTATACTCTATAACCCATATTACACCCATCAATCATTCACCAAAATAAAGGGAATTAAAGGTGCTTTGAACAATACCAAAGATATAAAAGGTCTTTTTTAAATACCCAGTATAACCAGTGAGGAAACCGAGGAAATTCTTTTTCTTTAAAATTCTAACCCTATGGAAAATACAAAACTGTAGAGTGCCAACTTAAAACGAATATAAAGATTTATGCAATTATTTTTCTTATTTTCATATCATTATGCATGATGTTATGAATAAAATGGTACATTAACATTGATTTTATGTATGAAAAGAAGCTAATTGAGCTTATTTTGCTCTTGCTTACATAATTTGCTATGAGGCATGTTCGAGTAAGTAGCAACCTTAATTATGGGGAAATTAGAAGTCTTAGAATATAGGAATAAAGTCATTGTATTAAGTAAAAGAAATACATAGTGAAAATGTTACTTTTCATTTCTTTGCAATGGAATTTAAAGTAAATGATGACAAAGCAAATTTGCTTTCTTCCATATAAAACAATAAGCAAATATTTTACCCTTTTACCTTTGACCTTTATGAACCTCATCTGTTCCATCTCTTTTCATATTGGAAAAATTTATTGTCGACATCTCAGGAATAATTATGGCTAGTTTCATGTTCCTGCCTTTCAGCATGACACTGGTTGCTATGTTGACAAAATGTAATGTGTATTTGTAAAATAGTTCACTTTTTATCATAGAGGGGCGGGAGAATTTGTTTGAGACTCTGACACTAATAAATACTGTTCTTTGGCCGGGGGGAATACAGGAGAATTATTCAAAAGGACTGTTTCGATGCTTGTGACTTAAATATTTCAGCCATACAATAAAACTAAAATCATACAATAATAATATTTCTGTGCTCTTTTAAACAAATATTGAAATTTGTGCAAGTATTTTTCATATTTTCCTATCATTATGTATGATGTTCTGAATAAAACGGTACATTAACATTGATTTTATGCATGAAAAGAAGCTAATTATGCTTATTTTGCTCTTGCTTATATAATTTGCTATGAGGCATATTTTTGTGAGTAGTGACCTTAAGTAAGTCTTAGAATATAGGAATAAAGTCAACTTAAATTTAAAACTGTTGCATTAAGTAAAAGAAATATATAGTGAAAATGTTTCTTTTCATTTCGTTGCAATGAAATTAAAAAATAAATGATGACAAAGCAAATTTTGCTTTCTTCCATATTAAACCATAAGCAAATATTTTTCCCTTTTGACATTTGACCTATATGAACCTCAACTGTTCCATCTCTTTTCATATTGGAAAAATTTATTGTTGACATCTCAGGAATAATTATGGCTAGTTTCTTGTTCCTTTCCTTCAGCATAACGCTGTGGTATGTTGACAAAATGTAATGCGGATTTTTTTAAATAGCTCACTTTTTATCATAAGGGAGGGGGGAGTTGTACTTGTTTGAGACTCTGACACCAATAAATACTGTTCTGTGGGGGGAAATACAGGAGAATTATTCAAAAGGACTGTTTTGATGCTTGTGACTTAAATATTTCAGCCATACAATCAACATTAAATCATACAATAATAATACCTATGTGCTCTTTAAAGCATATAAAAAAACTACATAATTATTTTACCAATTTTCCTATCATTATGTATGATGTTCTGAATAAAATCGTACATTAACATTGATTTTATGCATGAAAAGAAGCTAATTATGCTTATTTTGCTCTTGCTTACATAATTTGCTAAGTGGCGTGTTTGTGTGAGCAGTGACCTTAATTATGGGGAAATTAGAAGTCTTAGAATATAGGAATAAAGTCAACTTAAATTCAAAACTGTTGCATTCAGTAAAAGAAATATATAGTGAAAATGTTTCTTTTCATTTATTTGCAATGAAATTAAAAAATAAATGATGACAAAGCAAATTTTGCTTTCTTCCGTATTAAACAATAAGCAAATATTTTACCCTTTGACTTTTATGAACCTCATCTATTCCATCCCTTTTCAAACTGTAAAATTTATTGCTGATATCTCAGGAATAATTATGGCTAATTTGATGTTCATGTCTTTCAGCGTGACACTGGTTGCTATGTTGACAAAATGCAATGTGCATTTTTAAAATAGCTCACTTGTTATCATGGTTGGGGGGGGGGGGCTGTACTTGTTTGAGTCTCTGACACTAATAAATAGTGTTTTGTAGGGGAATATACAGGAGAATTATTCAAAAGGACTGTTTTGATACTTGCAACTTAAATGTTTCAGCCTTACAATCAAAATTAAATCATACAATAATATTACCTCTGTGCTTTTTAAGGAGGCGCTCACCAGTTATTATGTACTTTTGAGAGAGTGACGTATGTAAGGTAAAGTTGTTTGCATTTAAAACATGCACAGTGGAGAGAATGTTGACATACCTCTATGTTACTTTGATGTAATGGGGCTGACATTTCTTTGGATATTGTACTTTTGTAAATTGTAAATAATCTTAGCACACTGCTAACTAAAATAACTGCTCCCTTCTGCTCCAAAAATCAGCCTGAATTTGTCTAAAGTACACTATTCTTATCAGCTATTAAAATAGGGAAAATAAATTTTGCCAGACTAGACAATACAAGCTTCTGGAAGTGCAATGAATGAATTACCAAATACATAAAATGCAAAAAAAGTTATCAGCTCTTTTTTTTACAATTTACTTCTGAAGTTCAGGAAGTGAAAATGACCAAGTGGAGCTAGCACATTTTTGAAAGGTGCACAACTGGAGTAAGGCCAAGCTGTATACTATATAACTCATATTACACCCATCAGTCATACACAAAAATAAAGGGAATTAAAGGTTCTTTGAACAATACTTAAGAAATACAAGGTCTGTTTTGAATACCCAGTATAACCAGTGAGGAAACCCGGTGAAATTCTTTTTCTTTAAAATTCTATGTTGTTGGTTTGTGATTGTTTGATCTTATAAGAATTCTCCCGGATACATCAGAAGACAACAATGGTTTTACCTTTTAAAAGTAGTTACTCGCACGTGGACATCATGAATGAGATAATAGTACTGAGACAACCAGACTGAGATAACAATAGTAAGGTTAGCAAATCAGGTAGATTACCTTTTCGCATGGGTGAGAAACAGATCTCATGTTGGCAAACAGATACATGATGGACATAATATTGGGGGTTTTTTCAATGTGGGTTTATATCACCATACGTCTACAATTAACATTGTCTTAGCACAATAGCAGTGTATGGTCCTTTCTGATTTCTTGATCAATTGGTAAATCTTTGTCAGGAAAGAAAATAGGTTTTACTTGTTAGCATCGGACAAGCATAAATAATGTACGATTGAGAAACGTGTGAAATAACAGTACAATAACACTTTCCTAAAGCAGGCACTTTTAGGGTAGCACAGTTTCGTCATCTTAGAGAGATGATCAAATAATGCGATTCCAGATGAAGTAGTGCTAGAGAGAAGCTGGTAATCAATATATAGTGAAACAATTTTTTATGATACCTCGATTTCAATATACCAGTAACAGCTTGTTAGATTCGAATCATATACCAAATTATTTTCAAGAAAATTATGACTGGATTTGATTTTTGTTGAGAGCTGTTAGTATCTCCTTTGGTATGTTTTTTTTATTCAATGAAATGCTCTTCACAGCAACAGCAGTTGAATCTAATTTAGTAGAAAAACTTATAAATGCAGTCTACACTGCCCAGTACAGTAGAGAAATCCCGATTTGCGTGTAATTTTGTAAAACGGGGAAAACAAAATAGGGGCTTTATATGTTATAACGGTCACGTGAGTAGTTAGATGGGGGTGTTGCAGCAATCTGATTTGATGGGAGTTAAATCAACCTTACTGATAACAAGGCTGTTGACAGATAAAACAAGAACAGGTGCAGTCAAGCATTACAACCAGAGATATATGGAACTGGGGCATGGTGCAGAAGTCAACACGTTTATGCAGGAAAAACTCGGCTAAATAAACTGAATTTGTTCGGTACATGATCACTTAAATGTAACTAGCTGTTATCGTTCTTATTTCTCTTATCTGCTGGACTCGGGGCATCATTAGCAGCAGGGATGGTGAACAGAGTACTTTTTAGAAGAGTCCATTCGCGAAAATAAAGCTTCCTACGAAAATGAAATACAAGGTCAATAACGCCAAACCGAAGCCTCTAACCGACCGAGCCCTCTCTAATTGGGTTAGCTCATTTTGTTATTTTATTTTCACGTTTGTATTTTCGTTTTGTATGCGTGTTTGTTTACGTTCCCGGGACACTAACTCGAGGTCGTTACCTTCTCTGCTACTGTGTCGCAACCAAACATTTTATCAAGACCTACACGATATCGCGACCGAGGATCATGTACATTTATTGTTATAAATCCAGGATGAATGGCTTGTGCGCGTGAAAAGAAATTTCTGAATTTAATCATATCCATGTCCTCTGAAAACCAAGCCTGATGAATGTTTGACAGAGTATGTGTATCGACTCCATTAACACAACTAAACGATTGCAGTTATCTCTGATCACTTTAGGTATTTGTGTATATCGCTGAGTAACATATATAACATCTGTGTTTTTGTGTCTGCCTTGGGAAAATATCCGAGCTGGATTTGATTGTTTGTCCAGCATCACATCATCGTATACTACGAGATTATTAATACATCCATCGAGGTCATCTACAGATGGAGCTTCATCAATATCAGAGATAAAATCAATAATATTATTACCGTCTTCATTCGGCGACTTCGTTTCTTCATTATTATCTTTAAGCACATCCGTATCATCGTTGATCATCTACAGATGGTGCCACTAAATACAACTTATCCCACTTGAGCCATCTCATTATCAGATTAAGCAACAATTGCGTATTACCAGACCCAGATGGACCAAGAATAATTGCTCTGATAGAATTCGGGCTCCATGGGCAAAGTATCCTGGAGAGAAGCATCTTCATAGATATAGTTATTGTGGTCCTGGAACCCGACATGATATCCGACTGGACGAGAAAGGCCAACCAAGTCCTGGAGAGTATCTAAAAATGCGATTGATCAAGCGTGCCACATTCATGATGTTGCATACAAAAATACAGATTTACAACAACGACATATTGCAGATGTGAAGTTGATACACACGTTAAAATCTGTAGAAAATAAATCTCTCAGATAATCATTTGCTAATTGGCTGGTAGGATCTACGATGAAAGGTAAACTAGTGCTAGGGGCTGGTAATTAATCAACCGATTATTATTAGACAATGGAATCGGTTTATTATAGCCCAAGAGGATATTGGAGGGGTAAAGCAGTGATTAGTAAACTTGCTGATGCAGAAATTTTTCACGTTCTGTTGCTGCAAATTCGTTAGCACGACAGGCAATACGGCAAATTTATCTACAAACACCTAAAAAAATTCAGTACGCACATTTTAATGTCAGCACTCCCAATGAAGTTCATCAAGCAGATATTTTGTTTTTACGACACGATACCATCAAAACTGGTAGACGTTAATGGCGCACACACAAATACGCGTTAACTGTCGTTGACGTTGCAAGTAGGTGTAAAGAAGCAGAGCCGCTATCAACTAAAACAGCAGCTGAAGTTGCATCTGCTTTTGAACGAATTTATCAACGTGGTTGTCGACGATGGCCACTGCTGCTGCAGGTTGATCCTGGCAGGAATTTCTTGGTGCAGTATCATCTTTGATGAAACAATATAACGTCAAAATCAGACGAGTACATATCGCAATTCATCGCGATCAGACAATCGTTGAACGATTTAATCGAACACTTGCTGAGCGGTTATTTGCATATCAGTATGCGCAGGAAATATCTCTGAATAAAGTTCAGAATGACAAGAGATCTCGTAAATGGGTTGCAAGACACCAAGTGTGATAGCTGCGTTAAATAATGAAATTACTAGTGCAACTTCTATAAAACCGATCAGCGCGATCACAAAAAAATATACCAGTACAACGACATGACTCTTCCTCAAAACAACCAGTACTAGGTAATGTGACTGATAGATATTTATATGAACCTGGTGAACTTGGAGGGGGTAAAAAAAAGAGCGACTGATCCTATTTGGAGTGTAACCACTTATAAAATTTCTAGCGTGGTAAGATCCACGGGTAGACCTGCAATCTACAGACTAGATTCAACTGATCCTCAACGTGGATTTGTACGCGAACAATTACAAGTAATCCCTGAGGATACACAATTACCACCACCTTCACGTCTGCGAAAGCAGGACACCAGCACCTACGTCGATTACACTCAAGACAGGTCAACATCACATTTTCGCGTGTGTGGCCGAGACTATTAATTCTATCCACAGTAAATTGTCTTGGGTTATTATTCGAATACTGCCACAACATTACTCTGTTGCAGCAAGCACAGTGATTATTTTGTTATTGTTTCACCGTCAAGATAAACTTAACATCAAGATCAAGGTCACGTTTACTTTTTTGTCAGATCGCTGATAACCAGCTAATTTTTTCCTTACTATATCATCGCAATTGCTAGTAGTTGTTTCCTGAGTCATTGTGCAGTCTATGATAACCCTCCGTAGATAAGATATTCTTCTAATTCTCGACAACGCTAGATAAACTAAATTTGACCATTGATCCGATCATCGACAACCCAGATACACATATCAGAAATAGTTAGCCCTTATGACGAATGAATCGTTATAGCATATCCTAGAATCCACGGAATTTTGTCTATCGTTAACGCGCTCTCAACAGCACTCACAGGAACAACAATATCATTAAGCACGAGTTTTTGTTTCTCCCTTGTTCCTGACAATGATCCAGGAATCTCGACTTCAATATTTTGTTTGCGTGTGTCTCCTGGGCTATAAAACAATGGCACAGGTAGATCTGAAAGCTTTTCTTTATGTAACAGAAATAATTGCTGTTGAAGTGTATCACGAACTATCTTCCGACTTAAAACTATCAAATCAGCAGGCCTCCACAAATTCCAAAAATTATTAATCGTGGTCTCTGGAATTACTTCACGCATTATCTCACATTGAATCTGATCTGGCTGCAGTCTGATTAGCTTTTTAAATTCTTTCAGTGGTTCATCAATAGCTCTATGATCAGCAGTTATCTCCTCATAATAATCTACGAACTTTTTCAGCCATTCATGCGGAGATCAACCAACAAAAGGTGGTGGTTGACCATGATCGCCACACATGATAACAACAGTAATTTTCGTCAACAACCAATCAAGAAATATTTTAACACATCTAGCGACACTGTGCATATTTCATTCCAAATAATGATCTTAGGAGTATATTTTTCACTCTTTTGTTCAGGGGTTCATGCGTCTCCGCACCATCTAAAGAAACTATGATAAGTTTGAGATTTTACTCCACGTTCACTTATTTCTTTGGCGTGTCTGTGTGTAGGTGTCAAAAGAACCATATCAAAATTCCGAAATAATTCAATCGCATGCGTTGTTTTACCAAAACCACCACACCCATTAAGGTAAACGGTTTTATGTCTGGCCACAGGATCATGTACCGATGGTGCTGATAATAATTGTGACATTTGATTATTTTTGCAATAAATGTCCTTAATTTCAACGTCGGCAGATTCAGAATAACTAAGTATCTTTTCTCGTTTTATCCTCCATTCTTCCCATGATGCATCGCCAACACCGATGGTGTCGCCAATCATTAGCAAATCCGCATATTTTTATTTATATAAAATGAATCTGTGGCAACTCTAACCGCAGTATCAGGAAATCTGTTTATCATCGATAATAAATGTATCGAAACATATGCTAATATGGAAGATCTTAAATGAGTAAACTGTGGTGAGTCACCATCAATATAGCTCACAAGTGTGCCTAGTCGTGTTCCGTCTGACAAATAAGCATTATTTCGACTTAAAAGTGTTTTTCTTTTCTGTATCAGCAATTACAAAATCGAGTTCAGCATCGTCTATGATTAGTCGACAACAATGTCGTATATGATCATATATAGCAAGCTGAGTAAACTTACCGATTATTTTTCCGCCGAGATCCTTTGCAAGTTTATTTTCGTATTCAATTTCATCGGGATTACACTCAAAGATTTCGTCAAGAACAGACCTCTCAACTACAGGTAACCAGACTTGTTTCTGTGGGCGATACGATATTATTGCTTCACTTACAGTTAACGGTACTAAAAGTTTCAGCATCAAGCATATATCGTAATAGTACTAATGGAGCTCAACATTTTTGAGAAAAATGACGACCAAACCAAACATAAACAATCGGATGGAGATTTTCCGTGCACGAAAACGATTTAATACGTGCGAATCCGGTTAAATCAAAATCTGATGTGGGTCCATTTATCGCAGCTCTGGTTATCTCGTGTGTTGGATGTCCAAATCTCTTAAAATACCCAGAACACTCTCCCATTCCAAGAAAACTTCCAGGATAACATGCAACCATATCAACCGAGGTAACATGATTACAATCGTATTTAGTAATCCACAATCCACCGTGTCAGTATTCGACGCAGCTTAGCTGCACATCTTTGAGAAATTCCGATTTTGGCGGCGACCATGAATTTTTCTCCTGAGCAAAATGAGCAGCAACTGACGGAACGGTAAAAATTACTCAGTAATTGTTTATTATCGTTTGTGCATTTCAACGCAAGATTTTTCATCTCCGAGTGGAGGGACTTTATATGATAAATATCTCCGTTAGGTCGTACAAACTAATCATAATTTTCACATTCGGAACTTTAAAACAACCATACAGATACAAGATCGCTTTTTCTTACCTTATTTATGAGGTCAAACATATCAACGTCATAAAATTTAACAGTTCTATTTTGTGGAAATATTGTTACGTCGTTCGTCCACGCGTGCGCGTTATGATCAATGATCTCTATCGATGTTCCCTTCGATTTATATTTTGATTCGTATAAACTCTCGCCGGTTATTGTTTTTACCCTTATCAGAAATGCTAATTTTTTTTTTCAAGTTCGGCAACGTCGTTGATTTTAGCTCCATGTTCCTTGACACGCTCAGGCCACTCATGTATTTTTTACGTCGTGAATCCGTTAAACCGTTTCCTCGTTTCGCGTTCGCGAAGCGCTCTGTAACTCACTCAGCTACACAATTCAAGCGATAAAATTTCATCGGTTTGAGATCATCAACGCTAGGTTATTCATTCAGCGGATATATCGCATAAACAACTGCAGTAACAGGATATGCTCAATATGGTTTGTCAATACTAGTCAACTTTCCTGGTTTGGAATGGTTTGTCAATACCAGTCAACTTTCCTGGTTTGGAATTTTTACTTAACGTTACAATATCTCCAGCGTGATGTAATCGAACACGGTCACGTTTGTCACGGATAATCCATGTGTCGTCTGCTTCGACGGTATCTACCGTTACAATAAACTTTATTCTAAAAAATATCTTTGATTGTCGAGATAATTAATAATCGTCGCTGCTCGCTTGTCATTCATTGTAGCAGCGACAACACCTTCGGTGTCGCGAATGATCCTAAATGTTGACCACACATGAGCCGCGTCATCATTGCGAAATTCTCTCTTGGTGCCATGAATACTACTAATCAGAGTTTAATTTGTTAAAGCAACCAGAGCTCGCCTAGGCTAGACAGGGGTTATTCTGTCAAGATCGAATCTAGCTTGAGAAGGCTTGATTGTAGATAATCTCGTAAATTCCTCCATTGTTATAATTAAGGCAAATATATATTTAAATTAAAGTTTAGTTTATAATATATAATGATTCAAGCAAAAAATATCTATAAGTGGTTCATGATTGGCTCTACAACTCCTTGTAACAGGGCTTGAGTAAATGAGTTCTGTGGATATCACATGCAAAGCGTGCGGGAGGAAGTCTCGGACCAAAACCGTGTTTACGATGTGGTGTTAGGGTTAGAGGAGTGTGTAAAATGCGGTGGCAAAAAACACAGAGAGCTGAAACGATATTATGGTTAAAAAAAATAACGCCTGCAATAACGTTGCTGTTATAAAAAAAAAACGCCGAAGGCTATCTCGCCAGATTTTCAAAATAATTATTTAGACAAATAATATTACTATATAAATGGAACAAAATGAATTTGTGAAGTATCCCATCATTGAAAATTATGAGGCATCTCGAGATAGTATAATTAGGAATTGTCGACTAAAGAAACAAGTCGGTTCTATCATTAATACTGGGTATCTCATATTCCGTGCTGGAAAAAATGTATCTCTGTCATAGATTTATAAATGAATGTTTCTACGGACTAATCGAAGATTGTCATAACTCCCCTCCCAGCTTTGTTGGGGTGGGTGTCATGGGTTTGGTTATCGTTATCTAGAGGTGATCGCCTACGGTGTAATTTGCCCGGAGCGAGAAAGTATCAATAGAAATTGTGACATTTACAGGTGGAATAGGTAAAGATCTGAGAAGGTATATAGAACAAAAAGACACGAGCCCCCCACCCCCACCCATGTACAAACCATAAAATTTTATAAAAAAAATTCATAGACAATAAAATTCATAAACAATTGCAATAATACATTGCATTAGCAAGATACACTTCTTTGATTCAAATTTTTCAAAACGAGTTTCAAAATATAAATATGCTTTACAATAGCCGATCTGTTAAGCGATAGAATTTAAATCATCATCAAATCGAGTGAAATCGAACACTGCTTTGTACAGATTCATAACCTGATAGTTTTTGCATCAGTCCAATCTCTCTGACTGTTCCTTTGGCTTCCTGTGCCTGTAAGTCTGGGTCCTTTCACTTTCCCCTTTTTCCGAATTCTCGGGTGTATTGCTGTCTTTAGCCTTCCAACTTGTGTGGTCACTTTGGCTTGCAAGTTCGTGATACGTCACGTAGAACCCCGGTGGGACAAATCTCACCTTGCAAAAGTAAACAAACGACACCCTAAGTGTTCTGCTGTATACCCCTCCTGAGAAGAGCTCGTAATCTTTACTTGTTAATGTCAGATAAATTCTGTCCTAATTCAGACAGATCCTACGGCCATCTGGTCTTACCTAAACAATGCGGACCGTACAAACCTAGCTCCCTAAGGTTAATGTACTCCCAATGGCTATTTAAATTACTGGCTTACATTACACAAGTGACTGACTGAAATTCCTTACATGTCACAATCCATGGGATACAAATTCAAGTCTGTAGCCCATATAAAACCTCACTAAATGGTGTACAATATTAATTTCACATGGTTCACAAACGTTAATTCCGGTCAATCTGCATTCAAATCTTTATCATATGTGACATTATCTAAATCGGAGAATTTACACGGATTCTCGTACTCCTATCAACTAAAGTAAGGCAGGAAATTCTAGGTACATATAACAATCGAAACTAAACAATCAAACGATTCATCAAACATATATAAAGAACATCCTTGTACGGATTCATATCGATGAACTCGCACAATTGTAATCATATCAAGAAAATTAAGTCTACGAATTTACAAATAAATTCCTGCAAATAAATCAAACAAATTATCACACAATTGTAATCATATCAAGAGAATGGATATACGAACATAAGCAAATAAATCAACAAATCGTGATATCAAAGAATTTACATGAGACGAATGCAAAATACCATGTCTCTTCAAGCTTTACCGCTAGAATTGTTCCGTAGATTTATTTCCAGACATCTAATCTCTTGGATGATAATTACGGGCGAATATCTTCTATATCAGCCTGGAGTCTTACCCCTCTGTTTCCTCTTGTAGAAAATAGTGTAGACTGATTTGAAAGTGTTACAATACGCATTTTAAACTGAAAGTTTTCGGGAGGAAATCACGCCCCTTTTTCACAGCGTAACCAATCTGAATTAAATACATTTCCCGCCTGAACTAGGCTCAAACAATGCAGTTCGCCTGACAAACATTGATTACCCAACTGATTCCTGGTAACTTTCAGAAATGACAGTTTTCCATACAGATCAGAAGTTGACCCCTATCCTGTTCAGTTTAAAAAAACGTAGCCTTAATCAAAAATCGCTAAACTCGTGACAGAGACTGTACCAATCCGTGTATTATGGCGATTTAAACTCGTGCCAGCCCCCATAAATCTAATTAATCGTTCGCCTATCCAACTTAATGTTTTCTTGATAGATCGACAGAAATTTGACCCCTTACAAAGATGGACTTGTGATCGATCACATCAACGGCAGAAAACTTGATAATTCTTTGATTAATCTGCGGGCTATTACACAAAGTGAGAACTTTAAATTTGGTGGTACTGGGAAAAACGATAATCGCGCAAAAACTGTTAAATTCGTGAATATGGAGACTGGCAAAGAAAAAGATTCCCATCAATAAATGCAGCTGGCAAACATTTTGATATTTGCAGGCGTTCAATACACTTTCTCGCAAATAATAAAACCTTATCAGCATTTTGAAAGAAGTATAAACAAAAAATAATATTATGTACCCTGCCACTCCTGAATAGACAAGTGCGCTAATAGATCTATGTGGTGAAGCTATAAAAAGTTCTTTCTCTTCAGAAGACAGAACAAGATGTGTTTAGAATTATAGATAAATCTTTAGTATTATGGCGAGGATATGGAAAGGAGTTTAGTTCTTGGATACCTACCAAAATAGCTATAAATTTTTTTTTCAGTCTATCAGGCGATGCTTCACACTAAATTCAAGAAAATTTTTTACTTCCTTTTTTACACCCATGAATACACTTGTAGAACGACTACGGAAAAAATTCTGGTTGCCTTTTATAGCGTTATAACGCCCACGCAAAATTTCTAAAATGACTCAGTCACCTGATTTTCTAGAACGTTTGGAACATACGTAATAATTTGAGTCATTTTAGAAATTTCTAGAACGTTTGGAACATGCGTATTTTAGTCATTTTGGAAATTTCGCGTAGGCATTATAACGCTATAAAAGGCAACCAGAATTTTTCCGTAGTCATTCTACAAGTGTATTCGTGGGAGTAAACAGGTAAGCAAAACATTCGTTTGGCAATCAAGGGGGGGGGGGGTCTGCGCTTAATCAATACAGGTACCTGTTGGAAATACTGTACATAATAAAGATTATATATGTGTTGTGTCGCCCTTATACATTCCTGGTTCAGGAATATTATTTTAAAGAAATATTTATTATATAATGAATTATGAAAATATTAATGTTATTATTTCTGCGATTGAAAAATTAAAAAATGACGGTACAAAATTTTCTGATCAACTTAATCCTGAAAAAATTATTTGTGATTATGAATCACTGCAGGAGCAAAGATGCCAGTTAAATATACATTACCAGCAGAGTACCGGTTCATAAAATTAGCAGTCAGTGATACAGTCCTTGGCGACAGTCTAAGATACATAAGTTGAACAATTCGGTTCACTCACACACGCGATTGAGAAAATTAGATCATAATTGTCTCACGATAACGAAAAAAAAAAAAAAAAGATTGTGAATGCGAGTGTAAGACAGTTGAGAAAGATTATGTGTGATCGTGAAACGATCCATTGCGAACCCAATGAATCTATCAAGGCTTATATCAGGGACGAAGTCACTGGTGAAAGTAAAAGTGATTGTAACAGTAAAACAAAGTGAAAGTATGAAACCCTTAACAGAGTCAAGGGGGAATAATTTATTTCTGACTATAGTAAAAAAAAATATTTTTTCTGATTCATTTATTCAGAATCATTTTTTATTTGTAGTCTGCATCAGATTATTTATTCAGAATCAGATTATAATATTTATTTTATTCTGAATCAAATTTAAGACAAGAATGCGCATGATTCAGAATTTGATCTCTACATACAGCCATAATAATATGTTCTCGCTGTAGCTTATTTAATTGTTCCTGCGTTAACAAAAAATTTTCATCTCCGTATTCATCAATAATAATACTAACACTAAATTTTTCTGTGTGTGGAAGCGTCAAGATTGATTGTTCTGACGGCACTTTTGAGTACCTCATTGTTGTATACAAAAACTCTCACGTGTTGGTACATTATATAATACCACATAAATAATTGTTTGTGTTCGTAGCTTTTGTAGCACACCGATTCAGAAACAGATTTTACAAAATCCTCTATGAGCGTGAAGATCTTACGATGACGCTGAAGTTCTTCGAACTCACGAAAGCACATACAGATTATATTTAAAAATTCTCCTCTTAAATCAAGCATGGTCCGGTCTGGTCAGTAAGTTTGAAATGTATCCGTGATAATAGCGGATTATGACAGCGCAGATAAACTGGATTAGCGGGTTCTAATACAATCAAAAATCCAGGGGGCGCTTGAGATGTAAATGTGTATAAAATCCATCCCTGCTATGCCTGACTGGATTTTTCAAGATCTACTTGATAGTTTCCATCAATTGCACCACATACAAAATTAACTGCGATTGTTGATGTAATGTTTACAACAGCTGGTGATATAAGACGACCTCCACTGTATGGATCATTGTTGTGCCTTAAGACGTTTGCCAGTGGGACTATTTTTCTCCATGTGTCAACGACGCGCGGAAAATATTCATCAATGATATCGATGACGACTGATTTTCTTAGCTCGAAAAGGTTAAATTCGGGTATAAGAAACTTTTGTAATTCTGCTTCGGTTATTTTATAGTGCCCGAGAAATAATTTTTTAAGTGTTATTGTACGTTCAATATCGACGAACTTATCACGGGTGACTTTCACTGTTTCGACGATAATCTGATAGATAAAAGAGAGATCTGAGGCAACCTGGTTTAGATGTTGTATCGTTTCAATGATCTGTTGACGCGTATCATCGTTGTAATATTGTGTTATAGAAGAAAACAGATCTCGTAGATCACCTAATACCCGTTGATGTTCAGGATTAATTGCGTCGGAAAATGATTTAATAAACTTTTCATCAATAATCGGATTATTATCATCATCCAAACCATATATAGTTCTTGTTAACTTAAGAAGTATTCTACCATCAGACGAAGTAAAATAAAGTCTTTCACCGTTTACAAAGTTTCTTTTCCGATATTCTGAATACTTTAGAAATATTTGTTTTTTATGTTGTAATCGGATCGTTTCGGCTCTGGTGGTGCTTGATAAACAGGTGCTATCTCTGGCCACCCTAATACGGTTCTGATCGATGATTGATATATATCGGCGGCATAATCTGGAGTTGATATTTCTATCGCCGCTGATAATGTAGGTTCGTGAACAATGATAGCTATTTTGGATTCTTCTCCTGTGATAGATTTGATTCTGCGTTGGAACTCATTGTTGATCTGTTCGATTTGATAACTGCCCGTAAGTATACTCATATCATTCCAATCTGGGGTTCCATCGGGTTTATTTTTATTCGCAAATACCAGTGAATTATTTGCTAAAAACCGAATGGTTTTGATCTAATATTTTGCCAACTATGATACACTCGTAATTATGCTAGTGCTATTTCCTTTGCTGGAATCGCAGTTGGAAAAGTAACGCTGAACTCAGGATTAGTTGAACTTGCTGATATCATTGTGGTTTTCAACGGTGTAGTATTAGTGACGATCTGTTGTAGTACTTGTGACGATCTTTGATCGTTTGACGACATTATTATTATTTAAACGCTGATTCTAAATACCGGTTTTTTTTTAAACCGGGGGTTTAATATCGTTTTTCGTAGATTCTGACACAGTCATTGCCTCATTCTAAATTTTAATCATTTCTGTGAACTCTTGATCTGATATTCCATCGTTGAGACCTGATGATATCAACGAAGATAATTTGGAGTATGCTAGCGTCGCTGTATATAACTTTAATGTATCCTCGTGTAATTTATCAACAGCGCATGTGGATATTTTTTGCGATGATATTAAGAATATCAGCAATTCCTGTTGCAACTGAAACACCAATTCCTATCACTGGTGCTATCACGTACGTGGCTGACAATGCGCCGATGACCGTTACTGTTCCAGGGATGACAGCAGATGCAGAGTACACAATTATATCAGTGACAACGACACGTCTGCGATAATTCTTTTTTGTTTTACTGTATACTCGTTGATGATGTTTTTCAGTTGGGTATGCCACGAACACACTTGCTCGTATCGAAAATATTGAACGTCGATAGGGGAGTTCATTATATTTTAAGTAGGTGGTAGTTTAGCGATTAATTCAAGACACCAATAGTACAACATGGAGGCGCCTTTTTCTTTGGGTTCCACCACAAATGTTTCATCGTCGTTTTGATTCAACATCACTAACATAGATCCAGAAGATCCAGTTAATGGATAACGCCGTGAAATTGTGGTAGATATCGTAAATTTTATATCACCGAGTACTGAGAACCTGTATGTGCCGGTATCCTCAGTGCGATATTTAATGGATTTATTGAGTGGTGACCATAATGCTGATCCAGACGCTACTTTATATACTACACTGTCGGTATTTTTTTTATATCAGAGAGTTTAATGTCGATGGTTGCTGGCTTTCCCCCAAAAAATCCTCAACGATTCTACTTGTGTTTCTACGAAAATTTACAAACGCGTTTAAGTGAGTAAAAATTCACATCTAAATGTGGTCATTCCATCATTGATTGTCATTAACGATGTCATCATCGGGATGTTGCTATTGTCGACATATTTCTTCGTTGCAGCGTCATCGTTTGATTCTGGTTCTCAAAGACCAGTAATTTTATTATTAGCCATATTGAGAGAACCAGTAATTGTATCACCGGCGGATAATAAACGATCATCGATCTCAGTTCTGATAGTGGCGTTGTTGCTGTCTACATATCTTTTTGTTGCCACATCATCGTCTGATTTTGGTTCTCTCACATTAATAATTGTATTTTTACTCATGCTGAGATCGCCATACATAATATCTCCAATTATTCTGATACGTCCAGCAGTTTCTCCCATGAGTGTTAAGATTGATTCCTCAGAGTTTTTAATTTTGCTGTTTTTAGTAAATACGGCTAAGTTATCTTCGGTCGCATCTGGAACCCGCAGAATAATATCTGTCAGCGGGATATTGCTCGTCTTTAATCGTCCATGTTCATCCTGAAAAACATCAACTTCATTTTGGTCCACATTTGCAAGACGATAAAGATCAGCGAGCTCATTCTTGACCTGGTCAAGGCTTGCATATTTGGATAAGTTACCTTGGGGCTTGCCCTGAGTCTTACTCAGAGTAGATCTTCCGTAAATATCTACCATTATATTCACTAAGACCCGTGTAAAACGACAGTGGACGGCTATACCGTCTGGTGGTATTCTCGTGCACGACTTTATGAGGTGGTGTCAACGACCTAGACACAGCATCAAGTACAGCAATTACTACACGGCCACATATTGGTGGATCGGTTATTGTCTGTGTCGGTAATGTTTTATACCAGATCGGAGTGTTTTGAAGTCCGCCGACATATTTTAAAAATTCTTTTGGTAGCACCGACCCATACGAATCAAAATAAACAACTCCACGTGGATCAATCGCGTATGCAACCCAATGAGTACCTGGGCCAGAACTTCCATCGAAATTAATGATACCGGTTTCAACACGGTTTGGTTGCTTTGGTAATTGATCATGCATAAAAGTACCTCTGAAGTTTTTTATGTTTAATTTTTTAGCGGCATTAAGTAAATCAAAATTGGACATGGAAAGCACGAGACGCTTTGCGTCTAGCGAAGTCTTAGAAATCGACCGTACCACGAATGGGGAGTTCCTGGCAGTCTTAGACCTTTCCTTGTTGATTTTTTGGGGAAGTTTTTATTCCTTGTCCTGTTGCTTTCTTTAGAGCCATCCCAGCAGCAGTTCCAACAGCACCAAGTGCAGATGCTTTTGCAATAGCTGGGGCTTCAGCGGATACCAACGCTGGTATAGCTGCAAGAAGTGGAAATATACCACCCGTCTTGTCGATATCTTTAATGGCATCCGCAGAAAGATCAAGTCTTAGACCTTTCGTTGATATTTTTGGCGTCATTGAAGTGTCTGAATTGATGTTCCGTCAGAGATGGTTTATTTGGACCACCTGTGATCTGTCCTCGTTTTAGTAAAATTTTTATTCTCGAATATTTTTCTGATGCTGATTGTAGCTTTTTAATCTGAACTGGAGTCAGAATAACACTAACATAATGATATGACATTATAATATCATGAACGATTTAATTACATGTTTTCCACTGGGGCATCAATGACTCTCATTCGACCATCAACACCTTCAAGCAACATTATTTTATCTGAGAGTATAACAACGATTGTTCTCTGACCACCAGGAATAGCTGGTGGACCAGGTATTCTTGGTGGTGATCGTGCTACACGAGCTCGGATGTGTATATCAACGACAGATTGCCTGAATAAATCTAGATATTTCAACGAAAAGTAATAGATCGGATACAGCGTTGTAAAATCCAGCTGAGATATTTGCAAACCAGAATCAATATTCTGATCCCGACCCATAAATGTCATCAACCAATGATAAGCACGTGCTACATGATTGCGATCAAAACTCAGTAATGCTTCTTCGGATGGTTCCTGATACCCATTTATCCTTAAAGAAAGTTCACTAACTCCAAGCGAGTCAAATACCATTGGATTTCGTGTTTGTGTGTCTTCTCGTGCATTTTCCTGAAATGCGATGAATATATGTCGCGGTGCAGAAACACCCCGCCGTGATGCTATCTGCCATGTAAATAATCCAACAACTTCACTTAAAATACTGTCTATGGTCATCGTCGACCATAATAATGTTGATTTACCACCTTGATCCATGAAAAAGAGTAACCGTTGTTCTTCTGCGATCGATGGACTCATTACTGGCATCCACAACGAAAGTTTATTAGTCTTACTATACCTGCACCAAATGTGTTGGGTCGCCAGATTGCATCATTGTCGTTGTCTTTTCTAACAAGTACAACTGTATGCTTGGCTCCGAAAGAAAACCTTTCTTACATGTCTGCAGAATCCAAATAAATGCGATAGTGGAAGCACACATTAAAACTCTTCTTCATCATTTAACATTAATCTACGTGCGGCAAATCCTAAGTTGAATTCATCGTTCATTGATGCAACTGCGTCCCCAGCTGCATTTAGTGATACGTTTCTGCTTTCTGGATGATCAGTTGTATCCTTTGCAAACATCATTGACTGACCAGCTGATCTCGAGTAATCATCGCTGTATCTTGCAAGGCTAAGTATCGTCGTGGCAAAATCGACGTTTTCCAGGCATGATTCAATGAGTCTTCCGTCAATCATGTATGTGGCGCTTTTAAATAACGCCATAATACCAGTGTTAACAAAACCAGGTCGAGCTAAACTTCCGTATACTGTACCATCTGCTTGCAAAAGTCTCTCTTCTACTTCAAATGAATTCCGCAGCGGGTAAAAAAATATCTGCTTGTATCCTGAACTTGTAATTCGATTTTCCACGCTGATTTGGCTCTCGTGCGTCATAAGAATAATAGTGATAATCGCACACAGACTCATCCTTGAGTACTGGTGCGTCCATGTCGAATGCGGATCAGATAAACGTTTGAACACTTTATTATATTTGTTATCGTCTAACACGAAGACCACTTCCTGCTATCAGACTAGCAGTTATACTTTTTTTTTTTCTGACAGGGGTACACCAGCCAACTCTGCTAGTTTTTTATTTGCAGCTTGATTTATTATTTTACTAACATTTGCAGGCATCACTTCAGTGCTGGGCAATTTTACTGGCTGCGGTCGAACTGATTGCGGTCTGCGTATTAATCGTGCTAGTCTGTCCTTGATTGCTGAGAATGCTTTGCTGGCAACATCACCAACAGCACCAATACCTTTATCACGAACAACGTCAACAGCTTTCATTCCCAATTGCTTTGCAATCGGTATTGCTTTTGGGGCTATCCTTCCAAATAGACCCTGAAAAACATCACCGAGTCCATCCCCGTAAATCGCTTTATACGTAGGTAATCGCGAGTTTATCACCCTGACCATTACAGGTCCACGTTGGGCATTATGTACGATTATCTTATTTTCTTGTCACTGCTCTAATTGTATACCCTCAATCACTGGTAATAATCATCAACGATTTCATCGATGAGGGACCGATAAACATCAATGTCCATGATACCTCCTGTAAATAATCTCTGACAAGTAGCAGCTGCTTCATTAATGATTTCTGGGGAATTATTACCGGCTTGTTTTCCGCCAATCAGAATTTCTAGTCTATCAACATCAGGAAAGACGTTGCTGAGGCATGGAGTAATAAGACCACTTCCCCTGTAGGGCTGTCAAAAATCACGAACAACCAACCCGGGTACCCGTTGCGAAATTTAACGGGTACCCGGGTACCCGTTAGCACATGAATGACATGTACAACCGTAGACCAACTAATTGTTATCCCCATTTCTTTAATATTTTGTATGGCGATAGAGGCTAACTGTGTAATGCACTACTCGGTCTGATGCGTCCACACCGATGTGAATGATCTGACCGCACGCTATTAATTAATAAATTTATTTAGAATGACCTTTGTACACAGATGGTAGGTATATTCCAACTTTTAATGATCACTGTGATCAGCCGCTTTAAATCGTTTAGAACACTCACCTTTTTTTAAAGTATAAGTCCTTGTTAGAACAGACCACGTTTATTCATCGGCTTTTGACCGCAGATTTGAATTACCCACGCATGCGTGTAAAGCAGCTTTACCACATGTCAAGAGTAATGCGTTAAAACCGTCTTTGTGTGTGTGTGACTGTGTGTGTGTGAGAGTGAGGAGACCACAAACTGAATTCACTGCACAATAGTAATAATTCAAACTAGATAATATAATGTTTGTAAATGTTTTTATTTTTATGAGAAAAACTCATAAAGAATTTAGCAAATCTTAATAATGCCAGTCTGTCATAGTCAACAAGTACATGATCATTGTTCGCAACACATTTTCCAGTTTCTGTTAAAAAAAACTAACATATCGACCGTATCTGGTGACAGCGATGCACCTTTCTTGTTTATAACGTGTCCAGCAGTCGAAAATGCACTTTCTGATGGAACCGACGTCGCAGGAATACAGAGATACTTTCGTGCAAGGGCAGCCAGCCTGGGATAACGTGGTGTATTGTCTCTCCAATACTGAAGAATGTCACCATTAACATTAAGTGGCGTCTCCGACAGATATGTTGACAATTCGTCTACTGATGAAGCGTTGTCATCTGCGGCACAGAGAAGCGAGATCATCAAATATATTAATTTCTGCGGCATTTTCCAGTCTCTGTCTCTTCAATTCTGGTTCATCCGTTTTGTCAGTGATGGCATCATTAGTTTGCGACACAGTTAGTGGATCCGGGATTACTACTGCCATCAACTCCAGTCTGACAGCAGCGTACGTCTCCTGTCGTGGTGCTTCTTTAAAAAACTTTAAAAGTTTATGACGCGGATCGACAACTGCAGCCTTAGCTGCATTGAGCACGCTGTATCCGGTAGGATAATAGCGGGTTTGAAGTTCATTTGTGATTGCTTTCCTACATTCTTTAATTGCAGCTGCGTCATCTGGTTTTAAATCGGAAATGTTTTTCATTATTATGTACAAGTGCACATACACAGACGAGAGAGATGGGTACTTTTGTCCAGATGACATGACAGTAACTTGCTTAAAAGGCTTTAGTATTGGTATGAGAGCTTCAGCCAATGACCAGTTTTCGTCCGTCATTTCATATGTAGAAGCGATGCTGCGGACTGTTACCTGTGGGTCAGACAGAACTGCACCGATCGCCCACCGTAATTTGACGAGGCGTTCCAACATATCAAGAGTAGAATTCCACCTTGTAGAACAATCTATTATAACTTCTGAAATCGTAGTGGTGTCATTATTTTGAAGAGCTTTCTGTTTTTCACGCAAAGCCTGAGCTGCAACTGTACTGCGTTTGAAATGTGCGGATAATCTCCTGGATGCACCAAGCATTCTGGCTATGGATTTCACTTTTAAACCAGCACTAATTGCCAATTGCAACGTATGCGCAAAGCAAAGTTGATTTGGCCAGTCATCCAGCAAGTTCATGGCTGCATTCATATTAGATCCATTGTCATGGACTGTAGCAGCTATTTTATTTATTGGAATGTTCCACTCATTGGCACAATCACTCAGACGAACACTGATATTTTGCCCAGTGTGTCTTTCCGGAGTCTCTCTTGTCTGCAAAATTGCCGATTCTAGTTCCCACATAGGATTTATCCAATGAGCAGTCACACACATATATGCAATGTTCTGCAAAGATGTCCACAAATCAGTCGTAAACACTACATATAAAGCCTTTTCCAATTTCACCAACAGTTCTCGAACGCCTTCATCATATAGTTTCTTTATTAAAGCAGTTGTCGTTGTTCTAGATTTAATGACGTAATCTGGCTCGAGAAAATTAATTAGACTTTTAAAACCTTCTCCATCCACAATACTTATTGGCCGCCCATCTTGTGCAATAAAGGCCGCAATTCTGCGATCAATTTGTAAGGTCCTGGCTTTTGATAAGTTTGGTTTTCCGACCAAGAATGAAGCAATGCTCGGAGTACTATTTGCGCTCTCATTCTTATCAACGTCGATGCGATGTGTTCCAACGAGATGTTTCCGCAAAGTACTTGTGTTTCCACCTTTTGTAGAAAGCACCAGTTCACACAACTTGCAACGAGCATTATTATCATTTAGTCGTTCAGCATGCGCCCACACTTTAGAACCTTTGCCCATTACTCTTTCTTAAATATTTATTTAAATACAAAAATAATATTACTAAGAGTCACTATAATAACTGTTTTGTTCGATACATGAAGCTCTTCTAAAATGGCAATAACAAATGGGGTTATTATGCCCCAGTTATACCACGTGACCACGCAGTCGCAGAAGTGTTATTATTTTGGAATTATCGGTATATGTATGATGGCTAACTTTCAAAATTAGCAGAGCTAGTCAACTAGAAAAACAACGAGCTGCTCAAAGATTACTTTGAGGAATTACGAAGATTTCAAGGTGTCTAGGTGATAATTGTTCATAATATAAATTGTGGGATTTCTTTGACATGTGTGTTCGGAAATCAAAGGTATACATCTGGATTTCATTAAAAGAGCACGCAATGTACTGATCATTTAGCACCCACATTCAATAGTTATCGTCTACAAAGAGGTTTATTACCTGTAGAACAATGCTATGTTTTAACCTTGGCATATAATGCCTCGGGGATAACGGTTTGTCCTGTTGCACAATGCCAATGAATTTTATTAATCCAAACAGACGCTCTGATGTATTGTTTATTTATATTCAGCAGGGATCTGGTTTCTAATTAAAGCCATAGCTGTCACACCTGTTTGAAGTGGTTGGCGAGTGTGGCGATTTTTTTTTTTTTTACGGGTACCCGCGTTTACGTTTCAATACCCGGGTTTTTCAATACGGTCAGGTACCCGGGTACCCGAGTACCCGATGACGGCCCTATTCCCCTGGTACCTGTACCAGGAGTGGCAATACCACTTCCAGTTGTACCAGGGTCCACTCTTCTTGTTTCTGCTTCTTCTTCGTCTATGTGAGGTGGTGTTATCTTATTCGTCGATATCTCTGCTTTCTTGGTGATATAACTGGCGTTCCAACACCTTTCTTTCATTTCATAAACTTTATCAACATAATCATCATATTCTTTTTTATATTTTTGACTGATTTGTGGAATATCCTTGTACTCACGAATTACCCTAGCAATCCACTCTTTTTCTGGAGTGTTATATAACTCTGACTTTATAAACTGATGCCGTAGCTGATATCCCGCCGCAGCAACCTTCACAGGATCAGTCATAACTTCTATATAGCCTTGATGAGTAAAATACCGAGTTTTTAATTCTGGTTTAGACAGATCCTTGACAATATTTTTAACGTCTTAAATTTCATCACGTGTTTTGTCGGCAGACTACATAGCTTCTTTAATTTGATTTAGTAATGCTCCGATAACCTGCTGTGGTGCCGTTGTAGCCTCAGCGATCTTTTTGGTTGGTTCGACAATTGGTTTAAATAATTGTTCTGCACCTTCTGTAAATTCCGCCTGAGACTCCTGACGCCCTTGTAATTTTTGTTTGACAGAATCCCGGACTGGAAGATATTTTTTAATCGCCTCCAGTCGCTGTCAAGCTAGTTTAGTTATACGAGATTCCATATTTAGCGTTATTATTAATATAATAATGATTTAAATACAAAACCTGACCGAGCTCTTTTTTACGCAGACACAGCAGCAGAGAGGGTAACGACCTCGAGTGAGTGTCCCAGGTACGTAAAGAAACAAGAATACAAAACGAAAATACAAACGTCAGAAATAAAATAACAAAATGAGCTAACCCAATTAGAGAGAGCTCGATCGGTTAGAGGCTACGGTTTGGCGTTATTGACCTTGTATTTCCATTTTCGTACGAAACTTTATTTTCGCGAATAGACTCTTCTAAAAAGTACACTGTTAACCATCTCAGCTGCTTCATTATTACTTCCGGTTTCAGTATTCCCAGTCTATTTTTAGAGCATTTTCACCCTCGTTTTGTTGGTGATACAAGAACCAGATTTCGACGTACACGGTATTGATTTAAAGGTATTGTATATTCTTTAGGATATGAGCATTATGATGTGGATGTATGTGTATATTCGGCCACAGTAATGAGACATTGATGCTGATACGGAAATGACATATGTGAGTCATTGCTCGGTGCTTTGCTTAAAGTCCAGCAGCTAACAAAACGCCTGATAACTTTTGACAAGGTAGTTTAGATTAACACAAGATTTATTAGGATTTCGACACGGTGGAAAGATCAGTAATAAGAAACAAATGTAGAGGCTATATACGAAAAATAATTGTGATCTGCGTCCTGCTTATACACTGCTAATTGCAGATATTCTTCGTCATACATCAGTTCACAGTAATATATATATATATATATATATATATATATATATATATATATATATATATATATATATATAT
>JAECUM010013455.1:0-13271 GCA_016617855.1 Megalonaias nervosa | reverse complement strand
TACCTGTGACGTCACATTCCCTATATAGGTGCGCTAGCGTCTGTGCGCAGTGAATCGATGCGACATTGTTTTGTGAAACATGACGGAAACTAAGAAGACAATGAATTGGGGTGCACCGGCTGTGGAGACGAGAAGCGATGGCAGAGCAGTGGCTACCAAAGTTAACTCAGCGCTACTTCCAGAAGAGGTTGATTTCAATTGGGATTTAGTAGATTTTTTCTCTTCTTCACAAGAATTTGTTCCGGTACCAGTACCTTCGCCACCTTCTCCTTCTTTACCACACGTCGAGGATTTTAAACAAAGACAGAAAGAAGAATTGGAGAAATTTTTACAACAGCAGAAAGAAGCAGAACAAGCATTTCTACTTGAACAGCAACAGCGAGAAGAAGAAGAGGCAAGAAGGAAACGACATGAAGAAGAAGCAGTAGAGAAGAAACAAAGGCTAGGAGAGAAGGAGAACAGTGAACCTCAAACGGTAACGGTACTCTTGGACATTTTGGCCGAGTTAAGAAGCCTAAAACAAATGAATCAGACTTCTTTATTACGACCCAAGAGAAAAAGGCCTTCCCAAGCCAAACAGTCCAACCCTGTTACTACACCAGAGATACCACCCCTAGTGATTTCTACCCAATCATTGACAGGAGTAAGTCCACAAGTAGGCCTTGGCCGTGGCAAAGGCTTAAGGCAGTTAAAGCGGATTGCTTCTCGTTCCTAAGTAGTTTGTTTTTTGAAAAACAAACACCCAATGGTCCTTTTCAGGGCCACTCACTTCTTTCGAAAAGAGATACTAATTCATTTTGCCAAAATCAATTAAAACAAAAAAAAAATAATCTTGTTTAACCCTATGATATACGTGTTGTGAGTGCATGAGTGTAGGCCCTTACTATTCTAAACAAGCAAAATCAAGAGACACTTACGTTTTTTCAGTCTGGTCTATTCTGGTACAAATATTTACAATTCAATATCACAACATAACACAACACTTTTTTTAAAAAGTTCATATACTTCTTCTGTATCTTTTTTCTCCTTTCACTCTCTCTGTTTTTTGAATTTCTTCACTTTTACACTTTTTTCCTCTACTTCTTCTTCTTCCTGACTTTTTTCTCATCTTCTTTTCTTTTCTGTCTTCTCTTTCTGAACGTGTCGGGGTTCTTCCTTTGCCGAGGGCACCTCTTTTTCTTCTTCCTCCTCCTCCTGCTCCTGTTCTTTCTTAAGGCACTCTGAAGACCAATGTCCTTTCTCTTTACAATGATAACAGGTATCTTGACTTCTGTCTCTTCTGACACTGGTCTTGCTTTTTTGACAGTCTGGACATTCTGTAGCCCAATGCCTTTTCTTCTGGCAGATATAGCAAATATCTTGACTTTTATCTCGAAAGGAGGGAGAGTAGTCCGTCGGCTTGTCTGAAGAAAACTTTCTTATGACACCTCGCAAAGCTCTAATCAGAAGTTCAATTTGTGTGGGTTCTTCCATCGTGTTGAACGGCTTGAGAGCAAAATGAATACTGAGAGGGAAGGCACCAGCTCTTTATATATGCACTAAGCCTGACATAAATATATAGGGGTCAATGGCGTTTCAAATGTAGTCATTTGACTTTTTGCAGTCAAGATGAAACGATCGCATGATTTCGTAAAGAAAAGAGAAGAAAGTAAGAGGCAGAAACGTGATTTATCGTCTCGCACAGTAGCTGAAGTCTTGGCTCAAATTCATGCCAGCGATTTTGAAGATGAGATGAGTGAACCAGAATCTAGGCCCAGAGAGTCTACACCAAACCAAAGTCCATTACCATCAGTAAACCCTCAAAAGTACTTTCACATTCGAGAGACGGACAAACGCTCCTCCAGAAAATTTAGAACTACGGCCTACACGTACGCAGTGAAGTTTAAAGATTTCAAGTCCGACGTACTGTTGGAGAAAGAGAAGGGTTCATCACTGATGTGTGGGATTCTTTGTTAACTACACTGAAACGGCAATGGCAAGCCAAAGAAGACGATCGCTTGAGACTTTCTATTCATAACGACAGTTTGAAGTCCCCCGTTTGGATCGAGTTTAGCACCCCATCAGAACTGACACCTTCCAAAGTCATGGACAAGATTCAACACGTGCAACAATCCAATGACAAGTTTCACATCACCGATGGAAAAGCGACACTGTTCATGACCCATGTTTCTCTTCCCCAAGGGACAGGACATGGCAAAAAGGTGATCTTGGTAGACAATCCTCGCAGCATCAAGCGTAGCCTCGTTCAAATTAACAACCCTCAAGACAAGATGTGTTTAGCCCGTGCCATCGTCGTAGGACGAATGTATGCCGACAAGAACGACACGGCAGAATGGAAAAGAGCCTGGAAAACTATTCAACGATCGGACCGAGCCAAACAACGAAGAGAAGCAGAACTCCTGTTACAGCAAGCGGGGATATCCAAAGACACACCCTGTGGCATTCCTGAAATGCAAAAGTTGCAAGACGTCTTGGCTCCACGCTACACCTTGAAAGTACACCCTCAAGAAGTGCGCGGACCTCTCTTGTTTAGAGGCAAAAATTTCAAAGACGGAAAATACATTCGCGTCTATCATCACGATGAACATTTTGATGCCATTACCAGTATCACTGGATTCCTGTCATACAGTTATTACTGTGAGAAATGTGACTATGGCTATAACAATCGAGATCAACACAAGCATTGCGGATCGAAATGTGAGGGATGTTTAGCCTCTAAACCCTGTCTAGACGAAGGACAAGAACGAGTGCATTGCTCTGCTTGTCAGCGCACGTTTGTCAGTTCAACTTGTTACCAACAACATCTAAAGACTCAAAGTTCACAGCAGAAATGTGCTTGTCAACTCCTGAGATTGTGTCCTACTTGTGGACAAGGCATACGTACCAATAATGCCAAGGCGCACGTCTGTTCAGGAAAGAAACGATGTCACATTTGTCACCAAATCGTGGACTTGGAACACCAATGCTACATTCAAAAATACCAGCCCCAACAGGAAGAAGATAATGACCAGAAGAAAGGGAATTTCATCTTTTTCGATTTCGACTGCATGCAAGAGACTGGCATTCACATTCCTAATCTCTGCGTGGCTCATCGAGTGTGTGAGAAGTGCATCCAAGAGCCTATCTTTACTCATCGCCCTCACTGTAGCAAGATTCCTGGAGGATGTGGAAAAATCTTTCGGGGACCAAACACGCTGACCGATTTCGCCCAATGGATCTTCGACCCTATCGACGAGACGTGGAGTCAAGACGACATTGAACGTTACGGAGATTGTCATCGCTATGCCACGGTGATGGCTCACAATTTGTCGGGATACGATGGGCAGTTTCTTTGGAGATACTATACGGAACAAAGTACCGAACGTTCGAAAGTGACTTTGAACGGAGCCAAAATCATTTCCATGCAAGTGGGCCAAGTGCAGTTTAAAGATTTGATGAGTTACTTGGCCATGCCTTTGAGTCGCATGCCTAAAACGTTTGGAATGACAGAAATGACAAAAGGCTATTTTCCGCACTTTTTCAATACCGAACCCAATCAACATGCCGTTCTATCCCATTTGCCTAAGGCTCACTTCTACGACCCCGACAACAGGCGTACCGAACAACGAGAAGCTTTCTACGCTTGGTACCAGACTCACGCCTCGGACCCCTTCGACTTTCAGGAAGAAATGTTAAAATATTGTCGTTCCGACGTGGACATTTTACGGCGTTGCTGTGGAAAATTTCGAGAACTGTTCATGGAACACGGAGGGATCTATCCTTTGAAAGAAGCCTGCACCATTGCCAAAGAATGTTCCTTATTGTACCGCCGACGATTTATGCCCGAAAACACCCTAGCTGTCATCAGTCCTCAAACAACCAATTTTGTCAAACGTCAATACTCGGTCAAAGCCCTATGCTGGTTACATTACTTGTGCGACAAGGAAGACAAATGGATCCAACATGCCCGCAACGGAGGAGGCGAAAAGACTATTGGAAGGTATTCGGTAGAAGGCTGGGACTTAGAAAACCCCAGATTGTGTGCGAGTTTAACGGGTGCTTATTTCACGGATGTCCCATCTGCTACCTTCAACGTAACACCAAAAATCAGTTTTTACAACGGACGATGGAAGACTTGTACCAGGCCACGTGTCAGCGACGCTTGAAGTTAGAAGAGCAAGGATACTAAGTGGTAGAAATGTGGGAACACGAGTACGATCAGCGATTGAAAACCGATCCCGAGTTTAAGAGCATCGTGGAAAGTTACAAGCTGGTAGACCCACTGAACCCAAGGGACAGTTTGTACGGAGGACGGACGAATGCCACCTGTTTGCTGTACCAAGCCGACAAAGAGAAAGGAGAAGAAATCAAATACTTGGACGTGTGTTCTCTGTATTCGTACGTGTGCAAATATTGTCACTTTCCCGCAGAGCACCCACAATTGCTGACGGAACACATCGACGTGGACAATATTCGACAATACGAAGGATTGATCAAATGTAAAGTCTTGTCTCCCATGTACTTGTACCGTCCCGCTTTACCCCACCATTGCCAAGGAAAACTGATGTTTCCCTTGTGCCGTACTTATGCCGAAACGTGCAACCAAGACTAACCTTGTCAGCACACTTAGGAAGAACGCGCCTTGACGGGAACGTGGGTCAGCGTGGAATTGTTCAAAGCTCTGGACTTGGGATACCAACTGTTAGAAGTGTACGAAATTTACCACTTTCCCAAGACAGAAAAATACCACAAGGGCGACGAGACTCAAAAAGGCATTTTTGCAGACTACGTGAATGCCTTTTTGAAACTGAAACAAGAAGCCAGCGGCTATCCTTCCTGCTGCCACACTCCAGAAGACCAAACAAAATTCAAAGAGAAATACTGGGAGCAGGAAGGCATCACTTTAGACCACGTGGAGAAAAACGAAGGAAGGCGATCGTTTGCCATAGTGATGTTAAATTGTTTGTGGGGCAAAATGGCACAACGACCGTGTTTACCCAAGACGGAGTATTTGACAGAACCTTCCCGCTACTCTCAGATGATTCACGACAAAACCAAATACATGAAACACGTGGACGTCATTCGTGAGGACTTGATCTTAGTGAATTACAAAGAAGAACTGGACTTTGTAGAAGCCGACGAATTTGGAAATGTCATCATTGCGGCTTACGTGACAGCCCATGCTCGCTTAAAACTGTACGAAGTTTTAGAACTATTAGGAAATCGTGTGCTGTATTTTGACACGGACAGTTGCATCTACATCTATCGCCTGGGTCAACCTCACCCTGTCATCGAAGGAGACCGTTTAGGAGCCTGGACGGACGAGCATCCCAACGACAAGATTCTAAGTTTTGCAAGTGGCGGTCGCAAAAATTACGGCTACGAATACCGTGACCCACAAGGAGAAGTGTACACGGAGTGCAAAGTGAAAGGATTGACTCTCAATTATCGCACCAGTGAACTGGTAAACTTTGGCATCTTGAAAGAAGCATTGCAGTCTGGACAGGATGGAAATTTTAAAGTGACCACCTACGAACCGCACAAGATTGTACGTTTACCCACACACCAAATCGTTAGCCTGCCCTTGGAAAAAGTCTATCAAATCGTGTACCAGAAGCGAGTACAGCTTCCCAGTCACTTCACTTTATCGCACGGACACGCTGATATAAAAAAAATGGTTCCAAGACGATAGTCACCAACAAGAAGGATGACTTCGACACAGCAAGTATCCAGTGAGAAACCCACAGAGAACTCCAAGTTTAAATCATACCATTTTCCTGTTTTCTTGCCTGACTATTGCAGTTGTGCCAGTCGACTGGAAACGTTTCAAAAATGGCCCACGGATAGGGAAGGATTACCTACTGCGAATGTTTTAGCTAGAACAGGGTTTGTCTACTTGGGACCTGAGACTGGATTGGGATACGAAGTATAGTGTTTCAGTTGTGGTCTGAAGTTGCGTATGGATCAATATATCTATAAAGATTCAGCTATTCTGGAACATACTCAATGGTCTCCGCATTGTCCTTACCTTTCTATGGCATTTCCACCCATCACACTACGGTTCAGGTATGACGGTACCTTAGAGAAGGTAGTACCGATGTCCAAGAAGAAGAAAGGAAGACTTCCAAAACTGGTCATAAAAAAAGAACGATGTACAAACTCGAGACTTCATTACGACTAGTATAAAAATGGACAACGTCCAAGACCGATAGTTCATTGTGACTACCATTTCAAAGCGGGAAAGAGGAATCCTTTCAAACAGCAAGTATCAAGCAAGAGCAAACTCGAGTACGATGCTGTGCCTTGCGATGACAGGGATGCTTTACGCTATGACCTCAGTGATTCAGTACCACATCATGGAAATTTTGCTACGACTGTACCTACCATGGAAAGTGATGCTCTGCGTGTCAAACCTGATGGATGTGAAAGTGATGCCACTCGTTATCGCACACCTTTTCACTTTACTGGTTTTCATGGTGGATGTCATCCTAATGAAACCATGCGGCTACCACCCTACGGATGTCATGTAAAACTGAGCAGACTCCTACATATTTCACCGTACCCTCATTGAAATGAACCTGTGAAAGACGAATATTCGTTCCCTGTGCGTTTGCCAGAATACTGTGACTATGAAAGTCGATTCCAAACCTTTCGAGGAAAATGGCCAAAAATCTGGGAGGACCTACCCCCGGAGAATTAGCTAGAGATGGATTTATCATCTACTTGGGCGAAGGGGATAAAGTCAAATGCTTCAGTTGTGGTGTGTCACTTCACGAGTGGGAGAAGAAAGATTGCGCTTACCTGGAACATGCTCGATGGTCTCCAGATTGTCACTACCTACCTTTAGTGGGACCTCGTCATTGAAGTGGGCATACCATGTCGTGTAAGAAACCAGCTACGGGGTTAGGAGTCAAACGTTGGACAACCCCTAGACAAGTATTTAAACCCGATGTAAAAAATAATCTTCAAAGATTACCAAACGAATTGCAAGAGAAGATCTACAAAGACATTTGGCAGGGACTTGCCAGAGCCAAATCTCAATTAGTGACTATAGAACTTTTGTGTCGAGAAATTCACAAGAGGAAATTGAAAAAAGTCAACAAACAAGTCCGATTTCTCTGGATCAAGGGTGCGTTCGTTCTACTATTTCGCTTTAGTCCATTTACATTTGAAGATTTTATTGACATTCTTGACCGTTTCCTGGAATGGCAGTGGTCAGAAATTACTCACTACGTTCATTACTTTCGCTCTAGGAGAAGTGATTGAGGTACGAGAAAAGAGGGTATAAAAACAGACTACTATGCCACGACCTTTATCATTCGTGATACAAGAGATTCCGTAGAAGGAAATCAATGACACTATTCAAACAGTGGAGGATTGCCAACACCTATTCCGAGAACTGTGTCCATTGAATTGGGGTCGACGTGTAGTGTGTGTCTTAGTGACTTGCTTTCTGGGATTTCGTTTACCAGACGATTCCTTGTGGACTCTTTACGAACAGTACCTACCACTCCAAAAAACATGAAAGTGGTCCCATTATTTGTGCACGAGAGACTCATTCTGCTCAAAGCTTTGCGCTTGCATCTTGATACTTCTCAACCTCTACGGGAAAACAAGATTCGTCAACTTTTAGGCACTGAAGATGTGTACGACGACGTGTGTGTAGCTTGTGACTTACACCCTCACTGGAAAGATGTACGTGACTGGAAAAGTTGGGGTTTTTAGGCTTGGACAAAAGAAGTGGCACACTATGCCCAAGATTTGTAATCCTAAAAAATTAAAACGTTCCGTGAAAAAAGTAACTTTTAAACCTGTGTTAGTGACAGTGCCAGAAGAAGAAGAAGAAGTCATGACCGGGGAAAACCACTCTCTTCAGGACAGGACCGTGATCGACATCCCTGAAAGGCCATTCCGGGAGAACACCTGTGTGACTGTGCCAAGGAGTGTAGAGACTCTCAGAACATTACACACTACTCCTACGATTTCACCTCTTGATCATCACAAATGTTGTACAGAGACTTGTTTATATTCCACTTTGATCGTTTTCATGTGTCTTTTATTCATGTACTTAACCATTTGGCTTTTATGTATTATTGTCTTTCGTGTTGTTCACCATTACAGATGACAATAAACGTGTCCTGAAAAAATGTATAAAAACTCTTGTCTTGTCTGTCCTCGTGTCAAAAGTGACATTTCTTACACTACTATACCAACCTCTACTGTCTCTACTCCCTCTTCCTCCACCACTGTCAAAGTCATTGACGAACACGTAGATCGGACTAGTTGGGAGGCTTTGTATCTTCGCCATCCCTTTAACATGCTCATTGCCGGACCGAGTGGTTCCGGCAAAACCGAATTTGTCAAACGTTTGATCGAACATAAACATCATTTGATCGATCGTCCCCCTCAATGCATCGTGTGGTGTTACAAAGAGTGGCAATCGGCGTACAGCCTTCTGCGAGAAAGTCAAGGCGATTCCATCGTCTTTGTGGAAGGTATTAATGGCGAGGACAACGGGATCGTGTCTGACCCTAGTCAAACTCATTTGGTTATTTTTGACGACATGTTAGGAGAAGACGAAGAAGAAATTAAACTCTGGTTTACGTGCAAAGGGCATCATCGTAATGCCAGTGTCATTTACATCACCCAAAATTTGTTTCAACAAAGTAGAGCCCATCGCACCATCAGTCTCAATGCTCATTACGTAGTGTTGTTTAAAAGCCCAAGAGATAAATCGCAAGTACAAGTCTTAGCCAAACAGTTAGGAACGCCTTGGCTGACAAATGCGTACGACGATGCCACTCAAACTCCACACGCTTATTTACTCGTGGATTTAAAACCCACTACTCCCGATTATTTGCGATTTCGTACCCATCTGTTTCACCACTGGTGCCAAGACGGAGGGCCTGTCTTGTACACGTCCCCTTCGTCGACCTAATCACAATCACCAAAAAAAGTCTATAAAAACCTCGGTCAGTTTGGCTTTGTCTCACACATCGTCAACATGACGTCCCTTCAGTCTCATCTTCCCATCAAATTGATTCGTGCCTTGTACGGTATCAGTCGCAAAAAAATCCACAAATACGTGCTCGTGTCTTAGAAGCTAGTCTCAAAGAAGTCTTACGATGGTTTACGGTGACAGCACGCCAATTACTGCAAGGCATCATTCAGATTCCACATCAAACCAAACGTTTTTTTGAGAAAAACAAAGGTGCCTTGACGCAACTAGCCGATTCTCGCATCGACACTCAAACCAACAAGCAAATCATTTTGAAACCTGGAGGTAGCGGTTCTCTAGAAGGTGTCATCATTCGTTCCCTCTTAAAATGGGATCCTAATGCTCCCAAAGTCGTCTCCCAGAAAAAAGCCACACCCAAACGTACCCAGAAGTAAAATAAAAAGAGCAACGGTGTCAAAACCAGGTCGCAGCCTCAGAAAAAGAAAAAGAAAAGTCCACAGAAAACAGCTTCTACCCGCAAAAGTGCGTCTCCAAAAACTTCTCCTCCAGCGGTGACACCCTCTTCCTCTTTAGCGGCAGTGGCCGCTGCTCACAAAGTACCTGCCCCCAAAATCAAAGTCCAAGAGAGAACGGGTGTGTTACAGAGTTTACTGGATTTGTCCAAGCAAGAACTGTCACGATTTAGTCCGTTGCGAACTCCTCCACGACGTGTGTTGCCTGTTATCAAGTTGATACGACATAAAGACAATCAGTGGCGTCGCATTCCAGTATAAAAAAGACCCAAGGCAAACGATAGGGATCAGTGTTTTGTACTGCTCAACGCCCAAAGATGTCCCCTCCAAGACGTGCACACCGTCACCATCGTCGTTCTTCTGTCCAAAAAGGAAAAGGAAAAGGAAAAGGAGAAAGGAAAGCACTGCCACCTCGTTTAGCCAAACATTGGGACATGATGTCCGTCCTGTCCAAAGCTCCTCCACCCATGCGAAAAAAAAACTCATTCAAACTGCCTCCAAAGACGTCATCGATACCGTGTGCGAATGTTGTCTGAATGTCTTGAAAGGCACAATACCTTGTCTAAACACCAGAAAGAATGCTTAGGCAAACATCGACACGTTCTTCGCCAAATGGTCCAAAAGAAAATACCCATTGGTCAAAAGAAAAAGATGTTGGTGCAACGCCGAGGAATTTTACCCTTCTTGCCCATGTTGCTGAAAGGAGTAATGGGAACAATAGGAGGACCCTTGCTGAAAGGAGCATTGGGAAACATCCTGGGAGGATGAAGATAAAAAGGTCCAAGAAGATAAAAGGGGCCTTTGGAGTCAAAAGATCTCAGACGTGATCCTTGACATCCGATGGAAGGACGAAAACTGACTTTAGTGCCTTACAAACGATGGATGGAATACCATCGTTGGCAAGAACAACGAACCCCAGATTTACCTCCCAATCCTCATTTGACCTAAATGTCTCAGTTACAACACGAATTGCGATCCTTGATGGATCGCAGCGATTTGTCAGAAACGGAAAAATCGCAATGGTACGGTCAGTCGTTACAACGACTGAAACTCTTTTACCAAAAAGCTTTAGACGAAACAGCTCAACCCACTCTGAAAGATTTTAAGGCCCTGATGAAAAGCTCACCACCACCACCACCACAACCACTACCACTCCCAGTGGTCAAGACAGAGGCAGCCCCACGGTTTCCTGAGGAAGAAGAGGCAAGAGAAGTCTTTCAAACACCGTCAGCAGCTCCCATCCCTAGTAAGATTGCAGCGTCCTTGTTGACCTTTTCCCCTACACCACAACGAGAAGAACTTAAAGCTTGTGTTAAAAAGATGATGTCCACTCCTCCTTCGATAGAAGTGAAAAAGAAAGAAGGGAAAGCAGAAGTGAAAAAAGAAAAGAAGACCAAAGCCATCCCATTACCACCACCACCATCACCACCACTACCTTCCACTTCTACACCCGTGGCACATCGGACACGTAAAACCGTTTCTAAACCACCCCCTCGTCCCATTCAGAGTAGCATCAGTGAAGAGTGGATCACTTATTAAAAAATGGAGAAGGTGTTAGCCAGCATTTACTACGATCCAGTCCATCCCGCAGGTTACGGAGGAGTTCAGAAATTGTATCGTGCTGACAAAACTGGACTGAAAAGTATCCGTTTACCTCATGTGCAACGCTGGTTACAAGAACAAGCCACGTACACCTTACACAAACCCATTCGACGAAAATTTTCCAGAAGTCGCACCCAAGTAGAGGGTATCGATCACCAATGGCAAGCCGATTTAGCCGATGTCTCTCATTTGGCCACCTACAATCGTGGCTACAAATATTTATTTTGTGTCATCGACGTCTTTTCCAAATTTGCTTGGGTCGTACCATTGACTTCCAAATCGAGCAGTGAGTTAGTGCGAGCCTTCCAACTGGTGTTGAAACAAAGCGGGTGTCACCCTCTTCGATGGCAAACTGACAAAGGCACCGAATTTCTGAACCAAGCTTTCCAAAAAGAATTGAAGAAACGTGACATTCATTTTTTCACCACCGAGAATCCCAAAACCAAAGCTAACATCGTGGAACATTTACAACGCACCTTGAAAGAACGCATGTGGAAATATTTTACGCATCAACACACTGTCAAGTACATCGACGTCTTGCCACACCTCGTCCAATCGTACAACCAATCTTACCATCGGAGCATTGGGCGTGCCCCCCAAGAAGTGACTGCTGACAACGAAGTGGCCGTCTTCGAGCGTCTGTTTGGTACGTCCCCAACAGTGACTGTCCCCAAGAAAGGTGGAGTGTTGGCATCAGGAGATTGGGTACGCATTGGCAAAACCAAACGCACTTTCGACAAAGGTTACTTACCCAATTGGACCACCGAATTGTTTCGTGTCACTGAACGAGTGCGTGGCCGTTATCCTCCTGTCTATAAATTGGAAGACATGAACGGGGAAGTGTTAAAAGGAACGTTTTACTTACCCGAGTTACAACATGTGACCAAAAAAGAAGACGACGTGTACGAGATAGAAAGCATTCTCGATCGAAGAACTCGTAAAGTGGGAAAACGATGTGTCAAAGAAGTCAAAGTACGTTGGAAAGGATATCCTCCCAGTTTTGACTCTTGGATCGACGCTTCGCAACTCATCGACTATAAAAAGAAGTGACCATCATGCCCTTCATCACAGCCTCAGCTACTGCAGTGACCACTCCCTCGCCCAGTTCTTCCCTGCAAGATCTACAAAAGCAACCCTTGTGGGTGTGGTGTGGAGAACGTGTGCCTAAAACGCAAATCGTCTTTTTCTGCCAAATCTTTGTGGTGTATTGTGTCATCGGTGCTGCCATTGCCAACTTGAGTTTGCAACAAGGAGACAAACAATTGTGGACTATTTTACTTAGCAGTTGCATTGGTTACCTTCTTCCCAATCCGTCTCTGAAATATTCCTCTAACGGAAACAACAACAACGGGAGTCTTGTGTCGAACGTTAGTTCCAACAGTCACCCTAACCATCCTCTTGTAGACACTCCTCTGACTTCCAGTGACTCCCCGGACACTAGAACTGTGGAATTATGAACAACCAATTTTACTTAACGTTACCCAGTGACAGTTCCATGGAGGTGTTTCCCAATAACACTTTGTGCTGTTTCTCGGCCAGATTACCTCAAGCCATCCAATTGGATCACGAAGCCCATTGGGAAGTGGCTTTGGTGGAAATGATTCACCCTACACAAATCAAAAACATCGTCGAAAATGAAAATACTTTGACGGTAGAAGTTTATGACGAACAAGTGCAACAAGTCATGGATGAACGCGCTAGTGTAGCTGACTTTATGAAATGACAAGACCCCAAAACTAAACGAACCACTTTTCTGTTGAAAATTTCTGCGGGCTATTATTTTAGTGGTCAACATTTGGTGAACGCCATTGCTGACAGGTTCAATTTCATGTTTGGTAAAGCCTTGGAGAAAGCGAAAAGAAGTGTCACGATCGAGTACCACAAAATATCTCGTCGCCTAACGATAAAATTTTCTGAGGACAAAGTATTGGCCATTACATTTTGTCCTGAATTGTATGACATTTTGGGTGGAGACCCCAAGTTCATCAAGATTGCAAACGAAATACCAGCCATGACCGGTAACGTGGATTTTTCGAAATATTTTCGATTCCCTGTAGATATGAACCAAGGACTGAATTTGATGTATGTGTACTCCGATGTGGTGGAGTACAATGTGGTGGGACACACCACCGTACCGTTACTGCGTGTCATTCCTTCCAAAATGTGGATTCTGCCACGGCTGCTGACGAGGAAGGTGGAAATACCTATCACGTTCACCG